>JAODJX010000053.1:9742248-9762259 GCA_026776945.1 Isichthys henryi | reverse complement strand
ATGTTATAGATTTCAGCCAGCATTACACCAAAGCGAGATAAGGCCCCAAAGCAGCGTCACTCTCAGAAGAAGGGAAGTGAACCAAAACTCATAGGAATGGCCTAACCTGCCCCCCCCCCCCCTCCAGGCCGTGACCCCACCGGGCTGAAGAGTCAAAGCCAGGCAGCCCACCAGCCTGCTTATCTCTGGGAAGTGCTGCAGAAGAACCAGGATGCCCTGACGGCTGCTTTCAATCTCAGCTCCTTGCGTCGTCTATACTGTACTTTTTTTTTATTTTAAGAATTTACAAGAAAACATATGATACAAGCCATTATGAGAAAACCTAGTTTCCAGCAAGCATGCATACACTACTGACTGGCTCTGTATGTGACATACGTATGGCAGACAGATAGTTAATAGCTGGGGGTGTACAATTTAAATTAGACCCAGATTTAATGAGATAATTATGGATTTTTAAACTGGGTCGAATCTGGCAAATCAAGTCCCTTTGAAACTGGAGTGAGAAAAATTCACCAGCCCCCATCGCAGTTTTCAAGAGCACAGTAGGACATTTTGAGCTTGCCTGTCACATTCCACTTGTGAACATAATCTTTCCCACAGTTTTCCTGTGATGAAATTGTCGGCTGTCTGTCTTGTGGTGTGTATCTTTTTAAAGGCTTGTTTTATTTATATGATACGTGTCACCGTCTTATAATATTGAGCCTAAATCTCCACTAGCGCAGGAGCTGTGTGTTGTGTGCCACAAATTGCATGCACAAAAATACTCTTTAGTGAGATGGAATTGCGCCACTAGCTACCCCTGAATTTCTCTGCGCTCTTCAGCTCACTACCCTCCGGTTTTAGGTGACGCCTTCTTAAACATGAAAAAATCTCTGCATTTCGCTTGGCTCGCCAAATATCGAGCTTTTGGACGTTTCTTCTACATTGGAATTGGTCAAATGAAATGTCAATCTATTGATATTTCATATGGTTTGCTGGAATCTATGTCAGTCCGCTGAATAGAGAACGCCGCACAGCCCGCCGATTGGCCAGCCGCAGACTCGAGCCGCCAACACAGATGGCTCATTTCTGCAGAAGGGGGCGGGACTCCTGTCAAATATGTCGCTTATTGGCAAATTCACTCGCTAAATAAAGGAACAGGCTTCTCATCCGCCCAATCGGGGCTCTGGCTTTCTGAGCCCGGAGTCCCACGTTAGAAATGTCATTCCGTTATCTGGCATTAAAAAAGCAACAGTAACGCAGATAGAATAGAGCTGGGGGAGAAGTGGAAGCGTATCGTGGCCGTAATAAACAACAGCGGCAGATAAAAGCCATTATCGGGCCTTCATTCCGTCTGAAGTTACCAAATGAAGCAATAACGGTGATTTTTACATTCGTATGTAGCTTTCATGTGACATGTAGCTTTTTGTGAGAAGTAGCTAATGGTTCACGTCAATTTATTTGCTATATATTTAATTATATATAAATATAATTCAGAGATTGATTGCTGTTTTATTTTTTATTGAAAAGTATTGTAGGCTACTTATTGATTAACGAATAAACGGGATATCTGCTGAAGTGGTAAGTACTGTATCATCATCATTTTTGTTTAGATTGAAAGCTCGTTGTCGCCCAAGTCTTTGGCAAAGTAACCGCACAATTCGCAGTGTTCGGATGCCCAAATAGTACTTTTTCCAGATTTAATGCTCAGTAATACTGTCAACCTGTGGCTAGATATTAATTCTGATTATGTCTTAAAATCAAGAAGATGAGTAATAGCATTTACGATCCTAATGCATATAAAATACTTATGAATAAAGTGGAACCTAGGGTGATACAAATAAGCCGTAATTAAGTTATTAGTTAGCCTAGTAATTTTATTACGACTAGCTAGGCAGAAGGCTTGGATACTGCGCTTTATGCGACTTCCATTAGCAATCGAGTTGAGTCGCAATTTCCCCCGCTTATAATCACGGTGTTATGAAAACTGCACCACCATTAATGTGCGGGTGCAGGCGAATAATTCAGTTTGACCGCCCGTCTCTGCTAACCCTAACCCCGGCTCTGCTCTTTTTCCATCTTCCATTCACTGCGCTTCCCCTCGGCCCCGCCGCCCAGGGATGGACAATGCCCATACGAAGACGGTGGAGGAGGTACTGGGGTACTTCGGGGTGAACGAGTCCACTGGGCTGAGCAGCGAGCAGCTCCGGAAGGCCCGGGAGAGATGGGGACCCAATGGTAAGTCCCGCTCTTCACGGCCGGATCCTGACGATAATAGCGGCCAGGGACTGACTGGCATCTAGGTTAGTCAGGAATATGGAGCATAGTCTCATTAAACTGTTGACATTTTGTAGAATTGCTATCTGGTGTTTAACTTTTATCCTCTCGGTTATTGACTGGCCTAGAAAAGGGGGCTCAGCATTCTTATTGCCAGACCCCAGCATCGTTTAAAATCGCATCAGTTACAATTCCCCTGCTTCACCGGCGTGTTTAGGTGGCGCTCTTTCTCACTCGTTAACTTTCCATTAGTGACCTTGATTGTTTAAACCATGTTTTAAACCAAGATACAAAAATGTGAAATGTTCTGTGGTTTGTTGAATAAGACTGCCTGTATATATTATTGTGATATTGATGATGATCAAATCGCATTTTAGGAGCCGTTCATGCAGAAATCCAGATCATTTTAAAGTATTCACAAAGTTTTTCTTGCATCTGTGAAACTAATCACAAAAGATGACAATGCGGTCTTAATCTTAACTCTGTGGCAATGAGTAATTTATAACAAAATTGAATGCGACATGAAATAATGAAACAGCAGCTTGCTGACTTTACCACTTGCGTTTCTCTCTCTCTCTGCTAATCGAATGGCTTCTGATGGGAAGAGTTACCAGCTGAAGAAGGTGAGATGACGGCCTCCACCTCCTCTGTGTTCATGCTGTGTCACACAGTACATCAGCTACTGCTCCACATACCATTCACAGGGCCGTCTTCCATAACCACTGCAGTACAGAGTCACAGTGTGCATGGAGCCTGTGCCAGAAAATATAATAAAGCAGTGATAGATTATTCATCCTTGTGGAGAAATTGAGCAGGTTCCCTGTGTCCCTGAGACACACAGACACATGTACAGGTGTGCACAGGTTTTTGGGGTCACAGTGTCCTGCCGGCCAGTGGGAGATGGTGGGATGCCATACGAGCACAGGGCAACCACTTAGCGGGCATGTCGCCCACACCGGCAAGCAAACTTTAAACACCATGCTCCCCCTTGCCTGCTGCTTACAGGGAAATCCCTGTGGGAACTTGTTCTGGAGCAGTTTGAGGACCTGCTGGTGCGGATTCTCCTCCTGGCAGCTTGCATTTCCTTCGTAAGAACCGTCTACACCGAGGATGCAGACACATCTAGTTACAGAGAGGACACTGAGAATGCTGCTGTAATATGCACACTACCCAATACTTCACTAAGACATATGTCTATACCCTGTACCCCCATGCAGCGACCAGACAACTGCACAATACTCTCCTGTAGTAACATATACTCTATAATCTCTACTGCATTATCCTGGCGTTCCATGCTAACAATCTTGGGAACTCACACTGTATTTCTACTTCCATGTTGTTCTCTTTTCATCACTGTTTGTCTCCCAGACTCTGGCGTGGTTTGAGGAGGGAGAGGGCACCATCACAGCCTTTGTGGAGCCCTTCGTTATCCTCCTCATCCTCATCGCCAATGCCATTGTAGGAGTGTGGCAGGTATTATTTTTGGGTCTGGGGTACAAAGTGTATATGTGTTTGCTGTCAGGTGGCCACAGTGTGCTGGATTTTGCTATATTTTATGTATATTTGCATGCACTTGTGTGTGGCCTGTGGGGTGTTTAACTTGATGTTTATGTTTGTGTTCATGGATATAGAGTAACAATTGTGGAATAACAGAATAACTGGCATATTATAGCAGGTGTTCTGTAACAGGTATGTAATAACATATGCGCTGTTACAGGTTTCCAATAACAGGTGTGTAAAAACAGGTCTGCAGTAACAGCTCTGCAGTGACAGGTGTGTAGAGACAGGTGTTCAGTAATAGGTATCCAGTGAGAAGTGTGCATTAACATGTGTGTAGAAACAGGTGTACAGTAACACGTGTCCTGTAACAGTTGTGCCATGACAGGTGTGCAGTGACAGGTGTACAGTAATAAGTCTATAGTGAATGGTGTACATTAACATGATTGTAGAAACAGGTGTGTAGTAATGGGTGTGCAGTGATAGGTGTGCAGTGACAGGTGTGCATTATCAGGCATGCAACAACAGGTGTGCAGTGACAAGTGTCCTGTAACAGATCTGCA
Organism: Isichthys henryi; assembly: GCA_026776945.1. Taxonomy (NCBI): domain Eukaryota; kingdom Metazoa; phylum Chordata; class Actinopteri; order Osteoglossiformes; family Mormyridae; genus Isichthys; species Isichthys henryi. The sequence continues at coordinate 9,757,943 of JAODJX010000053.1, read as the reverse complement.
ATGAATGTGTGTAGGAACAGGTACTCAGTAACAGGAGTACAGTGATAGGTGTGCAGCAACTGGTGTGTAGAGACAGGTGCGCAGTGACAGGTGTCCTGTAGTAGCTCTGCAGTATCAGGTGTGCAGTGACAGGTGTGTAGAAACAAATGTGCAGCAACAAGTCTGCAGTGAAAGGTGTGCATTAACATGATTGTAGACACAGGTGTGCATTAACAAGTGTGCAGTAATAGGTGTACAGAGACAGGTGTCCTATAACAGATCGGCAGTGACAGTTGTGCAATAACAGGAGTGCAGTGATAGGTGTGCAGTGACAGGTGTGCATTAACAGGTATATAGTAACAAGTACAGTGAAAAGAGTGCTACGTCCTCAGGAGCGGAATGCCGAGAATGCAATTGAGGCTCTAAAGGAGTATGAGCCAGAAATGGGGAAGGTGTACCGTCAGGACAGGAAGAGCGTGCAGAGGGTTCGAGCGAGAGACATCGTGCCTGGGGACATCGTGGAGGTGGCAGGTAGGAAGCACGAGTTGCCTGTTCACAGCCTCACTGCTCATGTACTCCTCAAACTGATCGCAAATAGTAGGTATTGGTAAGTGCCTTTCTGGGAATTTTAATTTAACGTAAGTAACCAATAGACAGCAGCTATTCCCCTGCTCATAATGAATAGTTACGCTGTGTTTTACAGACGTTGACTTTGGTAACTTAATTCATCAATTAAATTCCCCAAAGTTGGTGACAAGGTACCAGCTGACATCCGTCTGACCTCAATCCGCTCCACCACTCTCCGAGTGGACCAGTCCATTTTGACGGGGGAGTCCGTGTCGGTCCTCAAACACACCGATCCTGTGCCTGACCCTCGTGCCGTCAACCAGGACAAGAAGAACATGCTGTTCTCTGTGAGTTTGGCAGCACCGTCTCCTGCTCTCAGGTGCTTCTCAGTGAGTCCCACACAGGCATGGAAAAGCGCTTCAGAATTGGTACAAAACAACCACTGGAGTTGGGTTTCAGTGCAGCTTAGAGGTGTCGCTCATTTACAGACGTGTCGCTCCAGATTCTCCCCTTGTTTGTGTGGCTGAGCCGGGGAGGCGGAGAGGTTCAGTTACTCTGGGGGGGCGAAGGGTCAGTTACGCAGGGAGGAGAAGGGTCGGCTGTGCCAGGTGAGGTCAGCCATACTGGGGGGTGTAGAGTCAGCCACGCTGCAAGTGTGTCGGTTTAGCCATACTGGGTGGGGGGGGTGTTGTGTCAACCATGCTGACAGTGGGTTGAATGGTCAGCCATGCTGGGGGTGTAGGGTCTGCCACACTGGGGAGGTGAAGGGTCATCTGTGCCAGGGAGGGGGTCGGCTGTGTCATGCCGGACGAGGGTGACTATGTTCGTGCCTGTCCCTAGGGGACCAACATCGCGGCGGGCCGGGCCATGGGGGTGGTGGTGGCCACAGGGGCACAGACGGAGATTGGTAAGATCCGGGACGAGATGGCAGCCACCGACCCCGAACGCACGCCCCTACAGCAGAAGCTGGACCAGTTTGGGGAGCAGTTGTCCAAGGTGGGTTGGGGAGCAGGGCATGAAGGCCTCCCATTTCCAGTCTCCATGTGAGCCTGAAGTGTCTCTGTGTCCCCTGGTCAGGTGATCATGCTGATCTGTGTCGCCGTCTGGGGAATCAACGTGGGCCACTTCAGTGACCCCGTTCATGGTGGCAGCTGGCTACGGGGCGCCGTCTACTACTTCAAGATTGCTGTGGCACTGGCCGTGGCTGCCATCCCTGAGGGTAGGTGGGGCTGGAGAGCAGTTAGGGTACGCGGGGCTTGGGGAGCAATTTTGCCACTATCCCTGAGGATTGGAAAGTAGCTTGAGTAGATTGCCATCTTTGAGGGCAGGCAGGACGGGTGGGCGATTGGTCCCTATTCCTGAGGGTAGGTGGGGTGGGAAGGCAGTTAGGCCGCCATCCCTAAGAGTAAACAAGGTAGGGGAGCAGTTAGGCCGCCATCTCTGAGGATAGACAAAGCAGGGGGGAAGTTAGGCCACCATCCCTAAGAGTAAACAAGGTAGGGGAGCAGTTAGGCCGCCATTTCTGAGGGTAGGCAAAGCAGGGGGGAAGTTAGGCCACCATCCCTAAGGACAGGCATTTAGCTATGCTACTGTCAGCTAAAGCTAATTGGCAGGTAAATTAAACGCACTGTCCCCCTCAAATACCTGCAGGCCTGCCCGCTGTCATCACCACCTGCCTGGCACTGGGCACCCGCCGCATGGCCCGTAAGAACGCCATCGTTCGCAGCCTGCCCTCCGTCGAAACGCTGGGCTGCACCTCCGTCATCTGCTCTGACAAGACGGGCACCCTCACCACCAATCAGATGTCCGTGTGCCGGGTGAGACCCCGCCCACTACAACCACGCAGTGTGATGTGATGGGGTCCCATTGCAGATGCTTTCTTATCCCTACTAATGCAGGTCAGGAGATGTTTGGCGGTGGAGAAGGGCTGGATGGTATTGTAACCCCTTCTTCTGTTCAGTGACTATTAGGAGAGTGCTGCAATAGGAGTACGGGCTTTTGCAGCGCTCGGATTGGGAACTAACGCCCCCTCCTGGCTGTGTTTGGTGCCCCTTTAACACCTGGCTGTCTCCTATGCATAGATGTTTGTGCTGGACAGTGTGTCGGAGGATCACTGCTCCCTCAACGAGTTCACGGTGACTGGATCTACTTATGCCCCGCTGGGGGAAGTGTGAGTGCCGTGTGACCCCCAACGAGCCACTGGAACCCCATTCACCTCCTTTCCCCATGCTGCGCGGCGCCCCCTGTTGGTCCGCTCCTCATTCTCCTTCCACCTGTGTGCTTCTGACGCCCGTCTCCCCTACCGCAGGTATAAGGACGGTGTCCCCATGCGATGCAGCCAGTACGAAGGGTTGGTGGAGATGGCTACCATCTGCGCCCTGTGCAACGACTCCTCCCTGGACTACAACGAGGGGAGTGAAGCTGCACAGGGGCACGGGGTTAAAGGTTACTGTATTAGGGTCATGGGGTTAAAAGGGGTTAAAGGTCACTGTAATAGTGTCACAGGGTTAAAGGTCACTATTATTGTCATGGGGTTAAAGGTAACTACATTAGGGTCATGGGGTTAAAGGTTACTGTATTAGCGTCATGGGGTTAAAGGTTACTGTATTAGCACCATGGGGTTAAAGGTCACTGTATTAGGGTGACGGGGTTAAAGGTCACTGCATTGGCATCATGGGGTTAAAGGTCACTAATAGGGTCAATGGGGCTAACCCTCTGGAGTCATCGGCATTGTTGTCCATGCCGCGTATCTTGCTCGTGTATTTCATACATGAGTTCATAACTCACTGAAATCTTATTGTAGAAACATGTAAAAAATGCTGACTGAATCCGTAATCTGTCTTCTTTTCAAAACGTCCAATGTTGGAAGTATTAAAGTTTTTAAAATTAGGTTAAATAGGTAAAGTAAACCATGTCACCTTTCTTTCTTTTACCTGCATCGGAGGCGTGTAGTACTGCCCTCACCTGAAGATGGCTATTCGCATTCTAAATAGCCGCTTTTCCGCGTATTCAAATAGCATTTGCATGGTAATTTGATGAACAACTCAACGGTGAAACGCGATCCAGATACATCCCCAAACCGCCACCATTGTTTACTATGTACTTTTATAATGTTTCTGCAAGTGTTCCAAACTGCATTTTGCAATGTCTGTACTTTAATGTCAAATTACAAACTTCACATAAATCTGACATATTTATCTGACAGTTTAATGCCAAAACAAATATATAAGAAATAATTTATTTGCCATGAATTAAGTTTTTTGATTTTGAATGAAATGTTTGACCATGCCCCAGTCAGTGAAAGTGTGTTCCCTACCCCTAGACCCCAGAGGGTTAAAGGTTACTGTTGAAAATTCACTGGGTTGACTGACGGTTGGTTGGTTGGACGGATCCCTTTCTAACTCCCATTTTACCTCTGGAGTTATGTGGGTTGTAATATGTCTTTGTCCTGCTCTGCAGACGAAGGGTGTGTATGAGAAGGTGGGTGAGGCCACAGAGACCGCCCTCTGCTGCCTGGTGGAGAAGATGAACGTGTTTGACACAGAGCTGCAGGGCCTTTCCCCCGCAGAGAGAGCCACAGCCTGCTGCTCTGTAAGGCTTCCCAGCGAGCCGCCCCCTCTTTTGTCATAAAAGCAATGATATTCAAACTGTTTTTAACATTTGTCCTAAACCCCTCCAACACACAAAGAGTTTCCAAAGACTGTTACCTTACAGACTGAATGCCGCAAGTCTACAAACTGTATGGTTAAAAGCTACATATCCACAGTCAGCACGCCTACAGGCCCGAGGCCTACAGATTGCATATTTACAAAATGCATCCCTAAAGGCTACATATCTACAGACTGCAAGCATACAGACTACATGCCTACATACTACAAGCCTACAGACTGCATGTCTATAGGCTACATATCCACAGATAGCATGCCTACAGACCCGAAGCCTACAGATTGCATATTTACAGAATTCTCCCCTAAAGGCTACATATCTACAGACTGCAAGCATACAGACTACATGCCTACATAGTACAAGCCTACAGACTGCATGTATACAGGCTACATATCCACAGACAGATTCCACGCCTACAGACTGCTGTCATCCGCATCGTCACTGACGGCATCTCTTCTCACCATCCATTAAGCTCCTCCTGATCCTTCTCTTCCCCTGCCCTGCTGCAGATCATCAAGCAGCTGCTGAAGAAGGAGCTCACCCTCGAGTTCTCCAGGGACAGAAAATCCATGTCTGTTTTTTGTTCTCCCAACAAGCCTATCAGGTCCACCACCGGAGCCAAGATGTTTGTCAAGGTTAGAAGGCCATTAGTGCCACCATTTGCCTCACTCACCTTCCTGTGATTGCCTAGCTAACATACTGTAATATTTACTTAAATTAAGATAAAACAATAAATGAATTATGTGTCATTGTCTCTCTGTCTGGTATTCAGTGACACCATTGTTTGTGGCTCAGTCTGCTTCTCGCAATGTGACTCATTTCTGTTTATTCTTCCATGTGCCTAGGGGGCGCCAGAGAGCATATTGGAACGCTGCCGCTGGCTACGGGTGGGTGGGGGCTCACGAGTCCCCATGTCCCCTTCCCAGAGGGAGCAGCTGCTGGGGAAGGTGCGCGAGTGGGGTTCTGGGCGCGATACCCTGCGCTGCTTGGCCATGGCGACCCGCGACTCGCCCCCAGATCTGCGGCTGCTCAGCTTAGAGAACACAGCAAGCTTCAATGATTACGAGGTAAACAGTTATTCTTTTGTTTGTGTATTACTGTTTGATGAAAGGATGAATCATATTCGCTCCATCATCGTAAAACTGTGTGCGTTATGAGGTTGATGTCTTCCTGGAGCAGGAGCCATGCTCCCCCTATCATACAGAGACACCCTCCCAGACATTTCAGTTTTCCCTGTCTTGCTGTCCCCAGAGACCTGCAGTGTCTTGCTGTCCCCAGAGACCTGCAGTGTCTTGCTGCATACCCGCTTAATGGCCTACTTAATGTCACCTGTTGAGCCCACAGTGAACCAGCGACAACACTCTCTCTTTGCTCCAGTCCGACCTGACCTTTGTGGGCTGTGTGGGGATGCTCGACCCACCCAGGAAGGAGGTTCTTGGAGCAGTCCGAATGTGCAGACAGGCTGGCATCCGAGTCATCATGATCACTGGTTGGTGTGGAGTCCCTGCTAAATATGGACTGTACTGTCTTGACCTTTGTTCTGTGTTCATTAGTGATCCGTCTGCATGTTCAGAAGGTTGTGAGTTTGAAACCCTTAGCTCCGGTTGCTTCTTGGGTGCTGGATGCTTGCTGACCAATTTCCCGTCTATTGACACTCATATATCTCTTCGGAGAAAAGCAACTGCTAAATAAATGCAACTGTAATCTGGTGTCACCGTGCCAGTGTCCTAGGGGTTGATTCCATCCAGTGTTCAGTGTCCTAGGGGTTTATTCTGTCCATGTGGTTGTAGGTGACAACAAGGGCACAGCCCTGTCCATCTGTCGGCGTGTGGGCATCATCACAGAACAGGAAGAGGAGGAGGGCCAGGGCGGGCAGTTTGGGGGGGGGCTGACGGGCCGTGAGTTTGACGAGCTGCCCCCCCACCTACAGAGGCAGGCGTGCCGCACAGCGCGTTGCTTTGCCCGTGTGGAGCCTGCGCACAAGAGCCGCATTGTGGAGTACCTGCAGAGTCTGAGTGATATCACCGCCATGGTAAGGGCTGGGTTCACGACGCCTGAAGAGACATCAGCGGATAGGCTTTGGTGGTGGAGTTTCCTGCATTGCTGCTGTTTCCTCTTCCCTTCTCTGCCTCCTTCCTCCCTGCTCTCGGTTGCTCCTTTATGTTTCTGTAACCTTCTTTTTGTCTCCCTGCTCTTTGTTCCTTCTCTCTCCATCTCTACCTTCTTCCCTTCCATCCTCTTTTCCTCCACCCCTTCATCCCTTCTTTCCTTTGCTGCTCACTACCTCTCTCCCCTGCTTGCCACTCCCCTCTCCATTGCTCCTCTCTCCCCTCCTTCCCCATCTCCATTCCTCCTCTCTCCCCTGCTCCTCCTCTCTCCCTGCTCCCCCTTCCCCTGTCTCCATTCCTCCTCTCTTCCCTATCTCCGTTCCTCATCTCCCCTGCTCCTCCCTTCCCATCTCCATTCATCCTCTCACCCCTGCTCCTTCCTCCCCCATCTCTGTTCCTCCTCCTCCCTCCCTCCCCTCTCCTTCCCTCTCTTGCTCTCAGACCGGAGATGGGGTGAATGATGCCCCCGCCCTGAAGAAGGCCGAAATCGGCATCGCCATGGGCTCAGGCACAGCTGTGGCCAAGTCCGCTTCTGAGATGATCTTGGCTGACGACAACTTCTCCACCATCGTGGCTGCCATCGAAGAGGGCCGAGCCATCTACAACAACATGAAGCAGTTCATCCGCTATCTCATCTCCTCCAACATCGGGGAGGTGGTCTGGTGAGGTGACAGCTGAACCTCTATGGTGCCTCCTAGGCCTGTCTCCAGCTGAAGAAGTCATTCCCAGGCACTGATTGGCCGGCCATGCTGGAGATATGCTAATGTTAAGATGGCGTTCTGCTCCTTACACCCCCCTGCAGCATCTTCCTGACGGCTGCACTGGGAATGCCAGAGGCGCTGATCCCTGTGCAACTGCTCTGGGTGAACCTGGTGACAGATGGCTTCCCTGCCACCGCTCTCGGCTTCAACCCCCCTGACCTGGACATCATGTCTCGCCCCCCTCGATCCCCGAAGGAGCCACTCATCTCTGGTTGGCTCTTCTGCAGATATCTCATCATCGGCTGTAAGTTTCCCTTAGGCGAAAGTGAATCATCCACCTTCGTCTTACTGCTTATGTGCAGGTTTGTGTTGAGGCTCAGTGCCATCAGGAGCTCCCCACCGAGCAAGGGCAGCCTGCCTTCTAATGGCACCACGTTCTCCGTTAGTGTCCTCGTCCTTCTTTGTTATGATAATATAAAGGGAAGCCCCGATCGGCCTTGCTCTCTGCCCCTCCAGGTTACGTGGGGGCAGCCACAGTGGGGGCCGCAGCCTGGTGGTTTATGGCAGCTCACGATGGACCCAAGCTCACCTACTACCAGCTGGTACCTACAGCATGATCTGTACCTCTGTGTGTCTGTGCCTCCATGTGTCTATGCATTTGTACCTCTCTGCATCTGTGCCTCCATGGATCTGTGCCTCCATGTATCTGTGCCTCTGTGTGTCTGTGCCTCCATGTGTCTGTGCCTCCATGCGTTCATGCATTATGCCTCTGTGTGTCTGTTTTTCCGTCTGTCTGTGCCTCTGTGTGTCTCTGCCTCTGTGCATCTGTGCTGCGTTACCCTGCAGCTCAGTGCAGCCTTGCCTTTTCTCTCGACAGTCCCACTTCCTGCAGTGCAGCGAGAATCACAGCGAGTTTGAGGGGGTTCAGTGTTCGGTCTTCGAGTCTCCGTACCCCATGACCATGGCCCTGTCTGTGCTCGTCACCATAGAAATGTGTAACGCCCTTAACAGGTATGCCCTCTAGCACGTGGGTGACGTAGCTGGGCACTGTCGCCACACAGCTGAGCTAACATCTTTCCCATCATTCCATTGGCCTCAGTCTGTCTGAGAACCAGTCTTTGCTGAAGATGCCCCCTTGGTCCAACCCGTGGCTGGTGGGGGCGATCTGCCTCTCCATGGCTCTGCATTTCCTCATACTGTATGTGGACCCTCTTCCCGTGAGTATATATACCTGTCTGCACTGTATAATAAGTCGACAATGAGCAAAGGATCCATTCTCATTCTTGGGTGTGTGGGGGTTAGTTAGGCCTTTCGTCCTGAAAGTTTAAAGACAGAGACAATCAAGCAGAGGTCTTCGCCCTTCCAGGTGGTCTTCCAGATCCGCCCTCTATCCTGGTCCCAGTGGGTGACTGTGTTAAAGATGTCGCTGCCGGTCATCCTGATGGATGAGGCCCTCAAGTTTCTGGCCAGGAATTACGCCCAGCTGCCCAGTGACTTCCAGCTGGAGGAGGATGACCAGGGGCCGCAGGGGCCCAGCCAGGAGGAAACACTCCAAGACCGCCTGGTCACAGCGCTCCGCCGGGCCTGCAAAGGCGTGTCTTGGCCCTTTGTCCTTGTTTCCACGCCATTGCTGGTATGGATTTACAGCTTGGACTCTGACATCACCAACATCTTCTGGACATAGAAAGAAAAAGAGGGAAGGGTGAGTGAGGGAAGGAGAAAAGTGTAGGTACTGGAGCGAGGGGCAGAGAGCTGTGAGGAGTGCGCCCCCTGTGTGTCTGTCATGGTGTTGTCAGTTGTTCATGAACAGATTTTCAGATGTTCTTTTCTTAGTCAAATATACAGAAAGATGCATTACGTATTGAGAAGACATTCACAGCGCTCATTTGTGAAATAGAAGTAGCTTTTTTGTTTTAAATTTTCGCTGAGTTGTGACCTGAGAAACAGGTGCTAAAAAACAAGCTTAATAGCATAGGAAAATTTACCAGGGAAATACCAGACAGAAACTAACAAGGAGACACCTATTATTGCAGGGTCCACTCCACAGGTCAGGACAATCATAAAAATATTGTCCCATTATTTCATTGTTTTGTATTGCGAAAGCTTTGTTTGCTCCCAGATATGGCTTTGAAAGTGAATTTTCAGACTGTCATTGATGCATTACATTTGCCGTTATTGTTGGTGGGTTTTTTTATGTCATATTTTTGTCTTTTTTTCACCTTTTGCTGCAGCGAGGGAGTCTCTATTTTCTGTCCTGTTGAATGTTCTCCACTCTAAGCATATTACCGTAGGATACCATCAGAGAGATAGAGAAGCATCAAACTTATAATTCCATTAGATACCAGCCCCTATTGTGATGTCATGTACATCGTTCCATTAAAAACCCAGCCCCTATTGTGACATCACACATATAATTTCTTTAGAACCCCTTGTATATTACAAAAAGCTTATTTCTTTGAATGACCCATCACTGCACTTGCATCCTTGCAGTCTTCATGATATGGAACTTTATCTCAGCATGTCCCATTTCCATGACCAAACAACTGAAATTGTTATCCAGCTGTGTGTGGGTCATTGACTTCTGGCAGTACTGTAGCTTTCAAGCCGAACATGGTCCAGGAGACGTATCAGACCTCAGAACTGGAGAAGGCAATGATGTCAGTGGAGGCCGCTGTGAATGCAGACTCTCCCTCTGTCACCTTCGTTCACCTCCATTTCACGAAACAATTCACTTTCTTTTTTGGAATTCATCTCCATTTTTTATTTTGAAACTGAACAAAGGGAATAATTTTTGTAGGTTTCTCTCACCATTCTTATAATTGTTCGAGTAAATATCAATAAAAACACTATGCCAGATGTCTCTGATGTCTTAATTTCGGTCCTTCATTTCTGATTTTAAATAACACATTAATGCAAGTTGATCCAAATATCTCTGATATTTGTACCATGTGAAGTGAATGAATTTAACATTCACATGTTAGGTCAAAAATTACAAAGGTTCTTTACATTTCAGAACAGCAGCTAAATTTTCTAACAATCAGGATGGACCGAAAGTGAGCTTGTTAAATTGTGAATAATATGCAGTCAGTTTTAGGTCTGGTGAATATGTGAGTCAAACTTGTGAGAGTGGTGTAAAGGAATGGGGAAGGATAGGAGATGGGGGACAGTGTGACGGTACACAGAAGGGCAGGAGAAAGGACAGTGTAATGGAACAGAAGATGGGACAGGAGGGCAGGGACAGTGTACAGTACAGTGACGGACAGGAGAAAGGGTACAGTGTAATTGTACAGAATATGGGAGAAAGTAGGCAGTGTTTTGGTACAGTAAAGGACATGGGAAAGGGGGTTGTGGAACAATACGGAGTACTGGGAAACTGGACAGTGTAATGGTACTGAGAACAGGGGAAGTGGACAGCGTAGGGCATGGTCGACGTGGTCAATGACATCAATGCTGATTATCAAAATTTAAAATTGATGCATCGTTTTAACAATTATTTTACTGAAATTACCATTATTATTTCTAAAATGCTTCAGTTAATTATAACAACTGTTTTCTTTTAATATCACTACGTGGTTTTGTGAGCAGTACAAATTATCACAAAATAAAATAGTGGTTTTAAACTGCGCAAAGTTAGATGAAATACGATGTACTACAGGGGCACGAGTGCTACGCACAAACGCATGAAACGACATCGCACAGGCGCTATATTCTGAACGATGAACTGCCAGAATAGGCAAAAGCAACGTAAGTGTTGTCTGTTCGTGTTTGTCAAATTACCATTAGTGCGGAGTGCTTTTGTCCTTTTGTCTTTTGTCCTTGTAGGTACAATATACACTCATTATTAAAGACATAAAGTTGTCTGCCTGCTGCCTTAGAATCTCCATTGAATAAGTGTTTGAGAAAGTGTTTAGGGTAAAATCTGGGCTTTTTCTGCGTGGACTGACAGTGCCAGTGTGCGTTCGTGCGCATTTGACTTATGGTACAGACGACGAGAAAGTGGGCAGTGTAATTGTACAGTGTAGGACAGGAGAAAGGGGACAGTGTAATGGTACAGAAGACGGGAGAAAGGGGACAGTGTAATGGTGCAGAAGACAGAAGAAAGGGGACAGTGTAATGGTACAGAAGAAAGGGGACAGTGTAATGGTACAGAAGGCGGGAGAAAGGGGACAGTGTAATGGTATAGAAGGCGGGAGAAAGGGGACAGTGTAATGGTACAGAAGACAGTAGAAAGGGGACTGTGTAATTGTACAGAAGAAAGGGGACAATGTAATGGTACAGAAAAATGGGGACACTGTAATGGTACAGAGATGGATAGGAGGAAGGGGACAAAGTTAAGCAGTTACATAAATACATTTTTAAAATGTATAAAGATATTTTACAGTTAGTAATATTTTGCTGGGTCATGTGTGCCTTCCTCTTCTTGTGGGGATATTTTCGGGTGAATCACAGACATCCAGCTGAACGTGTGCAGGAGTTCCACACTTCACTGGCCACAGGTGGGGAGGACCTGGAGCTCCAGGATCCAGGAGTGTAACAGATAGGACATCAGCTGCTGGCGATGCCACACAGTGGCGCCAGGGCTGATCAGGATTTCTGGCCGACAGCTGCATTTGTACTTAGATGAGCTTCCCTGTCGGCGCACCACCTGAGGAAGAGGGTGACACAGTTAGAGCGCACCCATGAGCACAGCACTGGGAGCATCTGGGAAGCTGCACCCCACCTGTTTCCAGAGGTGCTCAGTGAGGGACTGTGCGGACAGGAGGACATCATTGGACACGTGCTCTTTCATGCACTCTGGGATCTCACAAATCTTCATGAGGACATCCTGCAGATACAAAGTAACAGCAAACGAGCAGGAATATAGTTAGTGCCTGAACACTACTGTACATTAACACTGCACAGAGTTAGGGTTAATACAGTACAATACAGATACAGTAACTGAACACTACTGTACATTAACACTGCACTGAGAGGGTTAATACAGTACAATACAGATACAGTAACTGAACACTACTGTACATTAACACTGCACTGAGAGTTAGGGTTAATACAATACAGATACAGTAAGTGAACACTACTGTACATTAACACTGCACTGAGAGTTAGGGTTAATACAGCACAATACAGATACAGTAACTGAACACTACTGTACATTGACACTGTACTGAGAGCTAGGGTTAATACAATACAGATACAGTAACTGAACACTACTGTTCATTAACACTGTACTGAGAGTTAGGGTTAATACAATACAGATACAGTAAGTGAACACTACTGTACATTAACACTGTACTGAGAGTTAGGGTTAATACAATACAGATACAGTAACTGGACACTACTCTACATTAACACTGTACTGAGAGTTATGGTTAATACAGTACAGATACAGTAACTGAACACTTCTGTACATTAACACTGTACTGAGAGTTAGGGTTAATACAGTACAGATACAGTAAGTGAACACTACTGTACATTAACACTGCACTGAGAGTTAGGGTTAATACAGTACAGATACAGTAACTGAACACTTCTGTACATTAACACTGTACTGAGAGTTAGGGTTAATACAGCACAATACAGATGCAGTAACTGAACACTACTGTACATTAACACTGTACTGAGAGTTAGGGTTAATACAGTACAATACAGATACAGTAACTAAACACTTCTGTACATTAACACTGTACTGAGAGTTAGGGTTAATACAGCACAATTCAGATACAGTAACTGAACACTACTGTACATTAACACTGTACTGAGAGTTAGGGTTAATACAGCACAATACAGATGCAGTAACTGAACACTACTGTACATTAACACTGTACTGAGAGTTAGGGTTAATACAGTACAATACAGATACAGTAACTAAACACTTCTGTACATTAACACTGTACTGAGAGTTAGGGTTAATACAGCACAATTCAGATACAGTAACTGAACACTACTGTACATTAACACCATACTGAGTGATTGACAGTACAATAGATTTATCCTGCCCTTGAGTGTTAACAATGCTCTGATAACAGGAATTGTGCTGAACTTACAAGGTGTCTTCTATCATGTATCGGTGGCGTGGAATCAACCTGAAGAGGAAAGACACACAAAGGGAGTTTATTAACAAGGCAAAGAAATACATACAGTATATATGTTTTGCTGATTTTTTTGTATTAATTAATAGGGCCCAAAAGCTCTTTAAACCAAGTAGTTCAGTATATACTGTGTTTACGCATCATGACCCCAAGCACCCACACCTGTACAGCCAGCTTGCTCCTCTCCTCCAACAGCTTTGACTGCAGTATCTCCTTCAGCCTCAGGGTGTCGCTGTCTCTCTCAGCACAGGGGGGTGGCATGCAGCCTATCGCTGTCACCCACAGCAGCCACAAAAGAGTACCTCTTGGCCAATAATGCACTGCAAAAACATGAGTTTTTTTGTGTGTGTTAAGGTTCAGCAAAGGGGACAGATTCCAGCAAAAGTCAGACGTGTATATAAGGAGTCCTTCTATCATTGTCAGAAGGATCGGAAACCATCTCACACATGGTCTGCAAAGACAGGACTGAGAGCAAAGTGTCACCTGAGGCTCATGGTTCTTACTTGTTCCAGTGACTGCACTTTCTGAGTCTTCCTCTGACTCTTGCTTGGACTTGTTGGTTCGTCGTTTGGACTTCTTGCGACTCCTTTTAGACTCTGGGAAACCCAACGCTCTTTGACTCCTGGTTCGGACTCCTTGGATGGACCCAGGGAATCAGCCACGGTGTGCCAGTCCTGAGTTGGAGCTCCTGTGCCCCCTCTTGCTGTACCCTTCACAAGGACCATGTTGAGCTGAGCCGTACCTTCTGTATATATAGTTACCTTGAGGTCCCTGTGGGTGAAAGAGCTCTTTCCCTCCTCTCCATGACTGTCTCAGAAAGCCTTCGGTGACTACCCAACATTCTGTAGAACTCGTGCTGGGAGATGGGAAAAGAAACAAAAGTAATATGTCCACCCCCATTTCCTTCTGCAGTTCCATTCACGCTCTGCCCTTTAGGTCATTGAGTCATTTTATGGTATCAATGGGCCAACTTTGATATTGTTGGGGACACAGTAAAGAACCTTCTGGATGTTTATTGGCAGGGCTGCTAACTTTGGTCAGCTGGCCGGCGTGAGATTTTCAGCTTGAGAAAAGTTTGCACACTCATGTACACGCATTTACATGTAACAGTATTATTACCTTGTAAATTGCCTGTAGGGTTTGCAAACTGCTGCCAATGCTTGTGATGTAGCTAATCTTAGGTTTGTAATGTAGATTTGCTGTAAAATTTCTTGCATGAGCGTAAGAGTCTAAAAGTGTGTCACACCAAATGCGTGACAGTTGGCCATCTTATTTATCAGTGCTTCAGTATCTCATATAAATCTGGTAGGAGAACACGTGGCACTAATCAAAGGCATCATTATAAAGTAATGAGAACAATATCAGCGATTCCTCACAGCAGGAAGGGGCTAAGAAGCCAGTAACAACATTAAAACACACTCATCACTGCAACAAAACACCATTGCCTGCACAGCGCATTCATTATTTCCTATAAAATTGATAGCTTTGGTTCTGGATGTTGGCTGACATGTTCAAAGCCGCGTTTTATGTCCCAGACTAAAGGCATGGACTATAAATCAACTGACCGACTTTTCATGACCGAACTGGAAATGCAATTTCTTCAGAATTTAATAATGACAAACACAACAATCATCTTCTTCATAAAGTTATTGAATGGACAGCATTATGAAGTTTAATCCCCTGTCAATCCCTGACTGGAAGAAGACGGAGTTATGTGGAAACACGGATGTAAACGTGGGGGCCAACACGTAAAGCGGTAAATGTGAATGGGGTGAGAGGAATGTGGCAAAGCCGAGATTTGCTTTGGAAACATTGCGACTGCAGAATCTGTTATTGTAGTGTAGCCCACAGCATTCCCCGGGCTGACTCCACCTCCCAGAAACTTGGCCCAGACCTCGCGCAATCAGAGAGCTCCTCGTCAATCATGTTTTAGCATGTTCCATACGCCGGGGCCAGGGAGCTCTTAGGAAGCAGTTGGATTTCATTCCTCTGGTGATTCAGTTCCGTGTTTCACTCGCGTGTCAGCTTTCTGTTAAACTCCTGAGGCTGAGAGGTGGAGCTTTCATGCACAGTTCTGCCATACATGGCTTTATCCACAGTATCACTGGACATATTTACAGAAACTTGTGAGAACAGAAGCAGGAACCCTCTTGATAATGGACATTTGATCTTTTCCTAGTACTAACACCTGCAATCCGAAGAGCAGAAAAACCAAAAAGTCAGTATGAATAAAAATATAATACATTAATTAAAATAAAAAAGAATTTAAAATTAAATGTAAGTGATTATGAAAGTGTGGATACCTGATCCCATATGAATCATGAAATAATATAAATCACAAAACACATATTATGATAAAGAGAATACAGTTAGGAAATGTGTCCAGAAAAGTACAGATAGCCTATAAGAAGATCGACAAGACTGAAAACAATGTGGGCACAGGAGAGACCGTGATGAGGGATATTATTAGCCAACCTTTAACTTTACCATTCCAGAAATCGTTATCTACTGGTGTGGTACCTTCTGATTAGAAGCGTGCTAATATAACGCCCATATTCAAATAAGGGGATAGAAGTAATCCAGCA
>JAODJX010000053.1:9725448-9737666 GCA_026776945.1 Isichthys henryi | reverse complement strand
CTATCTATCTATCTATCTATCTATCTATCTATCTATCTATCTATCTATCTATCTATCTATCTATCTATCTATCTGATCCTGCATTTGGAGTAACAGGTATGGATAAAAAGATCTTTGCTCATATTGTTCTCCACTTAGGGTATCAACACTGACACACCTAAAAGTACTGTAAAGTTCCCCGTTATGGGAATGAGGAAGCAACTGGCCGAAAATTAACTTTATTTGGCTGTTGTGGGCCACAGCTACGCTGTAAACACTTTTGTATCCCAACAATTAGTCATAGAACAGTTCTGACACAGTACCCCTTATTCCTGGGATCCTTTACTTCCCCTTCCCACCTCCTCTCGCTCCACCCACACCCTCTCACCCAGATGGGTGCATGCCCAACAGAAAATACCCCCCCCCCCCCATCAACAACACAATTCCTAAACACGCTACACTACCCCTTTTTTACTTAAGTCCTCGACCTTGGGACAGAGTCCCTGAACCTGGCGGGGGGGCTCCGCCCTCTCCTTGGACGTCCTCTAGAAGGCATGCCCCCTTAAGGTACACCGAGTGTCACAGGGGCAGGCTGGTCACCTCCGGCTGCTTGGTCGAAACCGACTGGCATACTCAGCCTAGCTGGAGATGGTGTGGCAGGGGACAGGGGGCTTCCCCCTTCTGCCCTGTTCCCCTGAGATGTCGTAGTTCCACTGTAAGGCACCAGCCAGTCACGGTGGAGCACAACTTTGCGCCCCCATGAAAGCAGCTGACTCTATACACAACTTTCCCCAACCTCTCCAGGACTAGACATGGCCCCAACCAGTGGGTGTCCAGCTTCTGGCCCCTGCCCATCTTCCTGGTCGGGCTGTAGACCCAGACCAACTCCCTTGCTGTGAAGTGAAACCCCTGGGCATGGAGGTTGTAATTCTGTTTTTGCCTCAGCCCAGCACTCAGCAGCTGTCCCCTGGCATACTCATGAGCTATATCTAAGCGATCCTGGAGCCATCTGGCATACTCAGGCCCAGCAAGGGCAGATGAGCTGTCTGAGAGGACTCTCTGAAGGCCACAGTAACCCCCACCCCCTGCAGTTCTCTTTATGCCTGCGTGGGCACCCCACGCACCATCTCGTCCGTCCCCGAGCTAAATTCACCTCCTGTAGCATCCTTCTGCTCACAATACTTGCACTCTTGAGACAGTGTGTCAGCGTTCCTTTGTTGTTCCCATGCATGGTGGACCAATGTAAACTCGAAGCTCTGTAGTTCCTCCAGCTAACGAGCCACCTGCCCTTCTGACTCTTTGAAGGACATCAGCCATTGCAGGGAGGCATGATCAGAGCGCAGGGTGAAGTGCCAACCACTCTGGTAATACCTGAAATGCCTGATGGCAGAGACTGCAGCCAACAGTTCTCAGCAGGTGACACAATACCTCCGCTCTGCTTTGCTCAGTGCCTTGCTAAAAAGGCCACTACCCACTCCCCATCCGGCCACCTCTGGGACAGAATCGCCCCCACCCCCTTCCTGCTCACATCGGTGTCCAGCATGAAAGTCAAGGGGTGCCAGGATGGGTGAGCTTCCTGTAGCGATTGAAAAGCTGCCTGGCAATTCTCTGTCCAGTCAAAATGATGGTCCTTTTGCAGCAGCTTGTACAAGGGGGCTGCAATGCAGGAAAACCCTCGTACAAACTTCCTATAGTAGGAAGCTAAGCCTAAAAAGCTTTTCAGGCCTCTCTGATCTACAGGGGTGGGCCACTAATGTATGACGTGCACCTTGTCATCTACAGTGCCCACCCCCTCACAGCCTATCCTACTGTATGCTCCAGGAAGATCAGTTCCCTGCTCAGGAGCCTGCACTTGTCAGGGTGTAGCTGCAGCCCTTCTGCCCTGATCCACTCCAGCATCTGCCACAAAGCGATGACTGCTGAGGAGAAGGAGTTCCCAAGCACCGGTATGTCATCCAGGAAGACGAGACATACCTGGCGTGGGGCCCCTTTCAACACTCGTTCCATTAAAATGCTCAAAGGTGGCTGGCGCATTACATAGACCAAAGCAAAAAACCCTGAACTGCCACAACCCCTTGCCAGTGCAGAACGCAGTCTTAGGTCTAGCTTCAGGGGACAGAGGGACCTGCCAGTAGTTGCTCTTCAGGTCCAGGGATGAAACCCAAGAAGAGTCAGCTACCCGGACAAGGCATTCATCTACATGTGGGAGGGAGTAAGAGCCTTTCTTTGTTACTCCATTGAGCTTCCTGTAATGAATACAGAAGCGCCACTTCCTCCCCCCCTCTTAGGAACCATGACCACTGGAGACGCCCTGGGGCTCTCAGAAGGCTCTATTACGCCAGCATGTAACATCTTCACTAGAGTCTGCTCTGCAGCTTCCTGACGGCCCTGCGGATAGTGGTGTGGACGCCGCCATATGAGAGCAACATCCCCTGTGCTGATACTATAGTGCACCAGGGAAGTCTGCCTCAAGTCATCATCATCGCATTCAAAGCAGCCCTGGAATTCCAGCAATAACTGCCACAGTTGTTCCTGCTGCTGCTCATCCTGGTCGCTGGCACTCCTGTGCTTGATCTCCTGCAGAGCCGCCATTTTCCTACCCTCTCTGTCCAGCAAAGCGTCCGGTCTGCCCAGTCCACCCAGTGCCTGGTTTGGAATGCACACTTGGGTAGCAGGAGCCTCAGTAGCAGGTATGGGCCCCTTTATGTGGCTATGCCGGGTCCCCTCTGGGTTCCCAGCCTCCTGACAACAGGTTGGTTGTGTGGGGCATGCCAGGGGCTCATGCTGAGGTGTACCATGTGGGCTGGTTTGGCATGATTGCTTACATGCCTCCGGCCTGCCTGCCTGGGGTTCCCCTGCCACTTCACCAGCTCGCTGGCCACCTGGTGGCCTCATCTTCACCACATGGCCACTGTTAAAACTCAATGTGGCATTCACCAGGTCCACTGATCCCTTGCACATCAGCTACCCAAACCAGGTGCTGCATGTTCTTGCCCCCAACCACTAACCTCAGCAGACCCCTCCCCCTCATCGGTGCTAGCTCACCAGTCACTGTGCGGAGCTGGACTGCTGTGCCCTCTAACTGTATCCCTTCTGGTGCCACCTCTGGCCGGACCACCATGACTGTAGAACCCGTATCTATCAAGGCAGTGCACAGAACCATGCAGATTGGGATGTGGCAGAAGTCTGACTCCAAGGTCCGCCCCACCATAAGCACTCCATGCTCGCCTCCCCTTTTGCTCCAATTAGGCAGGATAGCCCGGGTAGCAGACGAGCAGGACACAGGTGTGGGAGCCTGCAGCATCCTGTCTACTGCGACCCTGTGTCGTTTCCCGCTGGTTTAACTTGTGCTGGACAAGATCTGACCAATTGGCCTGGCTGGCCACATCCCCGGCAAAGACAGACCGGTGCCTGCTGTTGCCTGGCTGGAGGCAGGGTTAGCCCCCGTATTCTCTCTGTGATCTCCACCACCCAGGGAGGCTTCTGACCCCCCACCTCCACACTCCCTGGCTGCCCTAACTGCAGGTGGCGAATCAGTACCCTGCAGTGCCGCCCCCACTGCCATCTCCCTCTCCATTGCTAACGGCAGGGCATCGAACTGAGTCTGCTGGCGAGCCAACTGCGCATGTACATGCAGATCTGCCAGAGAGAACACCGTGACGATCTGGCAGCGTGTGTCCGTAAACTCGCCTGGCTAAGCTTTCGGAATCGCTGAGATTCCCCTGCGAGTCTCTGACAGCTAAGGAGTTCAGACCGAAGGAGCTCCGATTGGCATCACTGCCCAAAATGTCACCTCAGCGCATCAACCAAGCACCATAATTATCCCTCTCGCTTGGGTTCAGCAACGGCAAGCAGGACAGCGCATCGTCGCTTAAACAAAGGGTGAGCTGAGAGCTTTTTGTTCCAGTGACCAGTCGCTCGCCTGGGCTAACAGTTCAGTCTGTGCGTGGAAATCTTCCCAGTCTGATTTCCCAGGAATACTTTGGCGTTTTGACTCCAACTATCTTATGCACTCCACGGATGCAGCCATCATTATTTACGTCCTCAGCAGCGGGTTGAACCTCCCCTCCAGCTGATGACATACCCCTCGTACGAGGCCTGAAATGGTGGCTAATTTCAGGGCCAGTGGCAGTGCACAAACACGGCTCCCTCTTCACCGCTGCGGATGGGTGAGCTGCGACAGTGTAGGCATACCTGCGGTTGTCCTTCTCGACCATACAGCAGCGAAACACAGCTTGCTCACAACAGTTTCACTTCTGACACCACTTTATGGGAATAAGGAGGCAAGTGGCCGAAAACTAACTTTATTTGGCTGTTGTAGGCCACACATTTAAAAAACACATTTATCCCAACAACTAGTCGTAGAACAGTTCTGACACTGTACCCCTTCTTCCTGGGATCCTTCATTTACCCTTCCTGCCTCCTCTCGCTCCTCCCACGCTCACACTCACACTCGCATCCCCAACAGAAAATGCCTCCCCCCCAGCAACATCTGTAACACAATTCCTACACATGCTACAGTATTATTATACATAAAGAGTGAACAATCTTTCTTTCTTTACTCCTATTGCTCTTGCCTATATTCTGGCATTGGTGGCAGCCCACTGTGCAGTGTCAGCCATAAATCTCACCTAGCACACCACACCGGCCTCGACCAGCCCTCTTTCTAATTTACATCTCCTCATGAATTCTTTATGCTATCAACTGGCAGTAGATACCTTAAGTATCTGGCAGATGCATCGGTGTATCGACGTAGCACGGAACTCTACTAGATAATTACGAAACTGTCGTAAGTGGAAAACTGTTCAATGAAAGTGAAAATGCCGCGTTATGCCACCAGAGGGAGCATCGCGCCAGGCTTCCCGGGTGGGTGCTGACCAATGTGCGCGCAGTGCTGGCGTGGAATCAGTGAATGAAAGCATTCAACTATTAGAAATCAAACCACAGACAGAAAGTTTTGGACTGATTCCCGGGGCGTTTCTAGTTATTAAAAAATCAGGGGTTAAATCAAGCTTTTCCCGGTGCTTGCCTTTTTTTTTTTTTTTTTGAAGGAATACTTGCATCGAGGTAAAATACTCGGGGCTATAGCCCTGAGTGATCGGACCCAACGACGCCCTTGACTGACTGTTTAAAAAGTGTTGACTTACGACAGCCTAATTAGCGGGGATAGAGTTCTGAAGATCAATCTGTGCTCGTTTGGGACAGGGGCGTGTACGTGTGCCCTCCCTTCCCCAATATTTAATTTGGCTTCATTCATCCCGTCATTAAACAGACCTTTATACTTAAATTATTAAGATACCCCCATCCTCCACTATCAAACTCTTTCTCGTCTTCCAAGCTTGTCCTTATGGTGATTATGCGTACATGGCACATGGTCTCCTGCTCGAAGCTGGTTAACTGAGCAGATTGGGTTTCGGCGGGACTGCGTTTAAAAGGCCTGGTCAGCTTGGACAGTTCGGGTCTCACCTTCTTAGACGTAATAAAAGTGCTCTTTGGTGCGGGAGGCAGTGGGGCGATGGGGGCGCTGTAGACGGACACAGTGCGCCTTTTTGACAGCTGCGGGGGGAAAGTACGATCTCTAAAGTTATGGGTGAGGGTGCAGAAAAACGACGAGCCATTTATAGACAGGAGCGCAGAAGAGGGAGGGAGGGAAGGAGGGAGGTCTAGAGGGAAATATAGACTGGGGTGGATACGGGATAGTACGCGCCTTCAGTGCAAGTCGCGCTGGTTTTACACTAAATTCATTGCGAAAAGTTGCTCAGAGCAGAGTCGAGGTTTATTTCATTCATGCATAAAGTAAAAAGGAAAGCCGAAAACATTCATGAACAGAAGGAATCAAAATAATTTTTGAACTTGAGGGAAGGAGAGGAAGTAAAGTCCCACCATACCACACGGTTTTATTTTTGAGCACATTACGTTTGAAGTAAGTTTTCGCCAACCTTGATCGGAAACGTATTTGGAGAGACGCTGTTTGGTTAATATGCAGAAAAGAAACGGTGCCAGGCGCCGCTTCACACGTGGCGTCGGACCTCTGTCCCGCTCAGGGTTTTCTGGCAAAGGTCTCTTTATTCTGCTTGTCTGTATACTTGGAAAAATTATTTTATTTTATTTTATTTTAACTTGGTATGCTGTGAAAGTTCGGGTTTGATCTGTCACGCGAGAAATACTTTTGTGACGGACGGGTGGCGTACATGACAGTGGGGACATGGGCCTGTGATGGTCATGTACTAATATAATACATCTGCCTTAATATTTCCTGTAGGTTTCTTATATTTACAGCCTTTTTGTATCTACACTGTACAGTACTGTATTAACTCCCTCTCTCTGTACAGTGTTAATATACAGTAGTGTTCAGTTACTGTATCTATACTGTTCTGTATTAACCCCCTCTCTCAGTACAGTGTTAAGGTGCAGTAGTGTTAAGTTAATGTATCTATACTGTTCATCATTAACCCCCTCTTTCAGTACAGTGTTACGTTACCATAGTGTTCAGTTACTGTATCTATACTGTTCTGTATTAACCCCCTCTCTCAGTACAGTGTTAAGGTGCAGTAGTGTTCAGTTACTGTATCTATACTGTTCGTTATTAACCCCCTTTCTCAGCACAGTGTTAAGGTACCATAGTGTTCAGTTACTGCATCTATACTGTTCGTTATTAACCCCCTCTCTCAGTACAGTGTTAAGGTGCAATAGTGTTCAGTTACTGTATCTATACTGTTCTGTATTAACCCCCTGTCTCAATACAGTGTTAAGGTACGTAGTGTTCAGTTACTGTATCTATACTGTTCTGTATTAATCCCCTCTCATAGTACAGTGTTAAGGTAGAGTAGTGTTCGGTTACAGTATCTGTACTGTGTTGTATTAACCCTCTCTCTTAGTATGGTGTTCATGTGACACTTCTCTCTCTCTGTCAGTGCTATGGCACCCTCTTTGTCCCAGGCCTACAGTAGGCGCTGCTGGATGGCAGTGACAGCGGTGCTGGAGAACCTTCTCTTCTCTGCAGTGCTGCTTGGCTGGGGCTCCCTGCTCATCATGCTGAAAAATGAGGGATTCTACTCCCACCTATGTTTGAGTATGTTCTGTCACCTTGCGGACACACGTGAGAGAAGTTGTTCAGTGACAGTCAACAAATGGCAAATGGTCCCACAGCCATCTTAGCATATCTGCTTTATAATACCTTTACAATGGATTCCCTGCTTCTATAGTGAAGAAATTGGTCTCTATTGATAGATTGCTGAACTCTTGCCAGGTCCCGGGATAATGTCCAGGTACCCAGGATAATGTCCAAGTCCCAGTGCCAGGTTCTAGTGTCACGTTCCAGCATAATATACAGGTTCCAGCACAATGTCCAGGTACCAGCATGATGTCCAGATCCCAGTGTCTGACTCCAGCATAATATCCAAGTTCCAGCATAATGTCCTGGTTCCAACAGAATGTCCAGGCCCCCGTGCCACGCTCCAGTATAATCTCCAGATACCAGTGTCTGATTCCAGCACAATGCCCAGGTCTCAGTGCTAGGTACCAACATAATGTCCAGGTCCCAGTGCCAGGTTCTAGCATAATGTTCAGGTACCAGTGTGTGACTCCAGCATAAAGCCCAAGTGCCAGTGTGTGACTTCAGCATAATATCCAGGTGCAGTATAATGTCCAGGTACCAGTGTCCAGTTCCAGCTCCATAGCGTAACTTTTGGTCTCCTGCTTTCAGCACTACCGTAAATGCCTGCTTTCTGACTACTTTGATGACTGTAGTTTTTGCAAGGAGGGGGTCATTTCAAATACCTTTTCTTCCTTGTCTCGGGCCAGACACCGGCCTCTGCTGTAGTTCACACCTGTGCCCTGTTCTCCGTTAGGAGGTGGAGGTTAGCCTTAGGCCTCTTGCCTCCCTCACACACATGGCTCACCTTTGCATTTCCACCGCACATAGAGAATGGCACGCTGAGTGCCAACGGCACTGCTAGTGCAGAAGAGCAGCACTCGGTGTGGCTCAGCTGTGTGGAGCAGGAGGAGATGCTGAACCTGGGCTTTACCATTGGCTCCTTCCTGCTAAGTGCTGCCACGCTACCATTGGGCGTGCTGATGGACCGCTTCGGACCGCGTCCCCTGCGGCTGCTAGGCAGGTGAGGTACGCCCGCAAATGTCTGCCAGTGAGACCCGGCGGACCCTGGCTGTGAATCCTCCCCGCTCCTTCTTGTCCTGTTCGCGATTCCTTCTGGCTTGTTGTTATAGGTGTGGCTGGCTAACTGGTCACCAGTAGGATTATTAGACTGATTTTGCTGAGGTTCACTGAGCCCTGTTCCTCCATCCCATAGCTCCTGCTTTGCCTTCTCCTGTGCCATGATTGCTGTGGCGGCATATAATCCTCCAGGTGAGTGATTCCAGTTTGCCTTCCCTGCACTGTGTCTATGTGACCCCATCTGTAGCTGATCTTCACAATCCTGTGTCTGTACTTAACACGCCTCCATCACTCAGTCTGTAGTTCACTGTCCTGGTCAGTTAAGCGGCATTTTTCTCCTTGCAGTGCTGTCAGCTCTGATCTTCATTGCTGTTTCCTTTAATGGCTTTGGAGGAATCTGCCTGACCTTTACATCCCTCACGGTGAGACATGCCTACATTCTTCCTTTCTGGGATGAGTGGGCCAAATCCCTGGGAAGTAGGAGGATAGGGACGCAGACCCTGGGGAAGTGTGAGGACAGGGACTTGGGCCCCTGAGAAGGGCCGATGAAGAGTGTGAGGACAGGGACGTGGGCCCCGGGGAAGAGCCCATGAAGAGTGTGAGGACAGGGACGTGGGCCCCTGGGAAGGGCCCATGAAGAATGTGAGGACAGGGACGTGGGCCCCTGGGAAGGGCCCATGAAGAGTGTGAGGATAGGGACACGGGCCCCTGGGAATGGCCCATGAAGAGTGTGAGGACAGGGACGTGGGCCCCTGGGAAGGGCCCATGAAGAGTGTGAGGATAGGGACACGGGCCCCTGGGAAGAGTGAGGATGAGGTTGCGGGCCCTTGGGGAGTGTGATGACAGGGACGTGGGTTCCTGGGGAGTGTGTGGATGGGGATGTGGGCCTGTGTGTCATGAGAGGCTCTGTGCAGCAGGTTGTGCTTGGGGTCACTGCCTCGGCAACAGCTGTGAGTAAGAACGTCACTGTGTTACGGCCCCTTAGCAGCACGTGGCTCTGCACCAATCACAGGCCATGTCCTTGGCACACACCCTCCACTCGACTCACTCCTGCCCAATCACAGGCCGTGTCCTTGGCACACACCCCACACTTCTGCCCAATCACAAGGACACACCCATACTGAAAACAGGCAGGCAATCAGCTGACCGCCAGAATGTTCTGTTCATTTTTCTGCTCACTGTTTATTGTCCTCCCTTGACCTCCAGAAGGGGTTCTCCACAGGCAGGTGGGGGGGGCTATATTTATGGGTAACAGGAGGGAGGGTGAGTGATGGCAGGCAGCTGAGAGGTTAGATCTGGACGGCGTGTCACAGTGGCTCATTGCCATGGTCCTTCCATGTGTGACTGAGCACTGCTGCCTGGTGTGAACCTTCCACAGACCCCAAAGTGAAGAAATTTTGCGGCTTCACACGTGACCCAACATGCAAAACTAACCTGACAGGAGGACCAGGAAGGCATGGGCTCACTGTGTTCAGTAGTGATGTTCGTTGATGTTCACTGGTTATTGTACAGTCATGGCCAAAAGTTTTGAGAATGACACAAGTATTGGTTTTCATAAAGTTTGCTGCTTCAGAGTTTGTATATCTTTTTGTCAGATGTTTCTATGGCATAATGAAGTATAATTACAAGCATTTCATAAGTGTCAAAGGCTTTTATTGACAATTTCATTGTCAAGTTTATGCAAAGAGTCAATATTTGCAGTGTTGGTCCTTTTTCAAGACCTCTGCAATTCGCCCCGGCTGCTGTCAATCAACTTCTGGGCCAAATCCTGACTGCAGCTCATTCTTGCATAATCGATGCTTGGAGTTTGTTAGAATTTATGGGTTTTTGTTTGTCTAGTCACCTCTCGAGGATTGACCACAAGTTCTTAAGGGGATTAAGATCTGTGAAGTTTCCTGACTATTGACCCAAAATGTTGGTGTTTTGTTCCCTGAGCCACTTAGTTATCACTTTTGCCTTATGGCACAATGCTCCATCATGCTGGAAAAGGCATCGTTCATCAAACTGTTCTTGGATGGTTGCTCTCAGAGGATGTTTTGGTCACATTCTTTATTCATGGCTGTGTTCTTGGGCAAAATTGTGAGTGAGCCCACTCCCTTGGCTGAGAGGCAACCTCACACAGGAACAGGATGCTTTACTGTTGGTATGACTCAGAACTGATGGTAGTGCTCACCTTTTCTTCTCCGGACAATCTTTCTTCCAGATGCCCCATGCATCAGAGAAAATGAGCGTAAGAAAAGTGTCACACTAGAAAATGACTTTACCCCTGTCCTCAACAGTCTGTCTGTCCCTGTAGTTTTTATTGGAGAGAAGTGACTTCTTTCCTGCCCTTCTTGACACCAGATCATCCTTAAGGTCTTCAACGCACTTTGCGTGCAGATGTGCTCACACCTGCCTGCTGTCATTCCTGAGCAAGCTCTGCACTGGTGGTGCCCCGATCCCACAGCTGAATCAACTGTAGGAGACAGTCCTGGCACTTGCTGGACTTTTTTGGGTGCCATGAAGCCTTCTTCACAACAATTGAACCTCTCTCATTGAAGGTCTCAATGATTTGGTAAATGGTTGAGGTGCAGTCTTACTAGCAAAAATATCCTTGCCTGTGAAGCCCTTTTTGTGCAAAGCAATGTTAACTGCTCATGTTTCCTTGCAGTTAACCATGGTTAACAGTGGAAGAATATTGATTTGAAGCGCCACCCTCATTTTAAAGCATCCAGTCTGCTATTCTAACTCAGTCAGCATGACAGAGTGATCTCCAGCCTTGTCCTTGTCAACACTCTCACCTTTGTTAACGAGAGAATCACTGAAATGATGTCAGCAGTCCTTTTGTGGCAGGGTTGAAATGAAAATTTTTTTTTTGCAAACCATGTTCAACAGTTATGACAGACTGTGTTCAGTGGTGATTCCAGGCTGGGTTCTGTGATAACAGCAGACTGTGTTCAGTGAGGACTGCAGGCTATGTTCAGTGATGACGCCAGACTGTGTTCAGTGATGATTCCAAGCTGGGTTCTGTGGTGACGCCAGATTCAGCGTTCAGTTCTGGTGGCAGAAACACCATAAATTGTGAGTGCAAAGTCCTTCATACCACTGAAACATCTGTTTTTTTCTGATAACCAGGGTGAACTTGTTAGCGATTTGCAGGTTGTGGAACTGGGAAGTCTGGACCAGGACTTGTTTCCTAGAGATTATAAAATACTGTTTGTCCCTGGCAGGCCGGCAGCTGACCCTGGGGAATGTTTACATTTCCACCTTATGCTGCACTGCAGGCTGAACACACTCTGTTTCTTCCTCCTTCCATCTGTTTATAAAAGCCGCTGGAAACATTACACAGCATCTCTTTTCATATTTACTCAGTCAAATCCTTAGACTTTCAAGTGTTGAGCATAAACCAAGGTGACACTCCAGAGTGACACTCCATAGTGACACTCCATAGTGACACTCCACGTTATTGTGAAATTTTCATAAGCTGTATTATTTTCTTGAGTATTGCAGTCAGCATGCTCACTTGAGAGGCAAGATTTCGGGAGACAGCTGGATTGTGTTCTGAGGTAGGAAGCTCCCTGTGCTTTCTGGTGATTGGCTGCAGAGCCCTGATGAAACGGGGCCTTGTGGTGATGCAAGCTGCACAGTGGTATGAGTGTCCCCTGCTGCCCTCTGCTGGTCATTGTTTGTCAGTTTAAATAGATGGGATGACCATTCAGTATGTCTGTATTCTGGGTTGACTTGTTGACTCGTGAAAGGTTTGGTCTGAAAATTGTTTTTTGCGTATTTGTATCTAATTTGTTACTTTTTCACATTACTATGGGGAGGCACACTGGCTGGCATGGTGACCTCACATGTGTAGGGCTGTAGGTTGGACTAGCGCCTCTTTGTTCCAGGTATGGTGTTCCTGGTGTTTCCTAATCTCCTGGAGAGAGTGCATGTGTCTGTGTGAGAGCCTTTGCCTTGTGGCTGACGGGCACCAAATGTCCCTGCTGTCTTCCCTGACATCCCTCTGCCCCTGAGGGCCGGGGGGGGGGGGGGGGGGGGGGGGGGGGGGGGGGGGGGGGGGGGGGGGGGGGGGGGGGGG
>JAODJX010000053.1:9707958-9721662 GCA_026776945.1 Isichthys henryi | reverse complement strand
GGCCGTGTGAGCGTCGGGTCGTGCAGATGAGGCCGTGTGAGCGTCGGGTCGTGCAGATGAGGCCGTGTGAGCGTCGGGTCGTGCAGATGAGGCCGTGTGAGCGTCGGGTCGTGCAGATGAGGCCGTGTGAGCGTCGGTTCGTGCAGATGAGGCCGTGTGAGCGTCGGGTCGTGCAGATGAGGCCGTGTGAGAGTCGGGTCGTGCAGATGAGGCCCTGTGAGAGTCGGGTCGTGCACATGAGGCCGTGTGAGAGTCACATAAGGGGTGCACCGTATAAGTCTGTCTTCAATTCTCAGGTATCCATCGAACCACTTCGGCACCCTGACGGGGCTGCAGTCCATGATCAGCGCTGTCTTCGCCCTTACCCAGCAACCCCTGTTCATCGTCATGGTGGGGCCTCTGCAGGGCGACCCCTATTGGGTGAGAACAGAAGAGGAACTGAGGGTCACTGTCTGGATTAGTGTCACAGCAGCAGAAATGTTCATGGTCATGGTCACTGTCATAGTTCTGTGATCTTGGTCATAATCATGATTCCTGCCAATAATTCTGTGATCTTGGTCATAGTCATGGTCACCGCCATGGTTCTTTGATCTTGGTCATAATCATGGTGATTGTGATGGTTCTGTGATCTTGGTCATAGTCATGGTCACTGTCATGGTTCTTTGATCTTGGTCATAATCATGGTGATTGTGATGGTTCTGTAACCTTGTTTATAGTCGTGCATGTGCTCATCATTCTTTGTCATTAGTGGATGGTCCTGAAATCAACTGGCTTTGGACATGACTGTGAACATGCATCGTTCTCACACGTTGTTGACAGATCAACCTATTAACCAGCAGCATCATCACATTTTCTGTCCTCCTACCTCCAGATCAACATGGCTCTGCTGATCTTCTCGCTGACTGGCTTCTTGCTGCCTGCATATCTGTTCTACCACTGCAAACATCTTGTCCTGGAGAAGCAGCAGCGAGAAGCAGTGATCCAATCTGTGGCAGCTGACAAACAGGCCAATGGTCACCTCGTTCAGCAGTCTTAGGACCTGAGGGACACATTTAGTGACTTCATCTACAGTAACAACAGTCTTTTATTACAAAAACAATGTTTTGATTGTTGTATATGTTGGTAACTGCACCAGTACTAAGCAATAGTCTAAAAAGCCAAACCAAAGGAATCTCAGGAACTGTTACCCTGGGGCGGGTAAGACTTGTAAGTGTTACAAAACAGGCTACAAGTGCTGGCTAAATGGGGATTAGCATCATTATAAGTGTGTTGTGTGTTGCCTACATGTATCGATTTTGCTTTACTTGTGAGGACCAAGGGACTTCACGAGGCAGCAAATCCTGACATGACACACTTTGTGAGGACAGGAGGCCGGTCCTCACAAGACAAAACTAAAAATGCCAAGTCTTGTATTTTGATTGGTTGCTTATGGTCAAGGTTAAGTTTGGATAGGGGTTAAGGTTGTCATTGATGGTATTAGGGTTATGCCCATATAAATGAATGGATGGATGGTCCCTACAAAGATATGAATACAAACGTGTGTGTGTACTCGCTTAAAGATGCATGTTTTCTTAGCTTCAGTATTTACTGTGTGAAGAATGTACACAAAAATTCATTATAGGCTACAAAGAAGATCCGTTCCCTAAATTTGTCTTTAAGTCAAATTTGTTGGTAAGTTGTAAAAATAATGATATAGTATATAATTATACAGAAAAAAATAAAAGTAACTACTCACAGTACTGTACTGTACCTCGAGCCGACAAACCACTGAAGCCTCGCAATGTTTTCATGTGCGTCACAAAGATGTATGTGCGTTCGTTATTACGAACCATTCTATTTTAACCAATTTAGTAATATTTTAGACTTTTTTTCAGTCCGTTCCTAAGTACGAGTTGTCCATAAGTTGGATATTCTTAACTGCCTGTACTGTGACGTCTGATAAAGAGCCAAAGTGTGTCAGGGACCCCTGACAGTCACACACTGATCCAGCGACGGAGCTCTATGCAGCCGCTTTAGTGTGAAATGCTTTCATCACCGCAGGCTGTCAGCCTGCAAGAGTGCTGCCACCTTTGGATCAACATGGTTTAAATGACATTCCAGGCCATAATAACTGTGGTAAACGAAAGGCTAAATTCAAGATGAGAATGACGTTTGGGAGACCAGTCTATCATTAAATCATGTTATTTTCAGTTTCTTGATTATTGGTTCAGAAGTAGATCTGTGTGCTTGGTGTTTTCATTACGCAGCAGTCCCAACTGAAACACGCTCAGATTAGCCTTAGTGTTTAAAGTATTTATAAACGGTGTTCTTTGTTCAGGCCAAATTTGTTTTGTACCTGTTTATAAAAAGGAAAAGCAGTACCTCACAAATTCAAGACGCAGGTTAGATTAGTGGGTAATTACAAACACTTGCATGTGTAAGATGCAATGAACATCAGGGTCAGTGTGTCTGTCCTACACTGACAGTTCACTGGGACAAAGGCTGCTAGTAATTTCTGACTGCAATCCCAGAGTTCACTGGGGCAACGGGTGCTGGCAAATTATGTGCCTTTTGGTATAATGTGCATTTGTACATAAAAAGCGCTTTTGATAGTTTAACACTAATTACAAATTGACATAAGGAAACCTAAAAGTTATGGTGAGGTAAGCTGCTCGCCTGTTTCAGTGATGCTCATATTCTGGATTAGAGTAATTTCAGGATTTATGGGATGGCTTGCTCACTCGCTCTGCTCTGTCACGGGTTCGCTCACAAGTTCAAGCTAATCGAGAGACACTGCTGGTTTAATGTGTGTTACGTTGTGTAAGACTATGAACACTTTCAGAGTGCTACAAGATACAATAAAATAAATGCAATGTTATGATCTTGGATCTGTGCCAATCGTGCAACTTCTCCGATTTACGTCCCCTTCTTTTAGGACAGGAAAGCCTCGGGATGTACACGCACTGATCCAGCTTCTGACATGGTGTTGGATAAGAATCCATGCTACAGTTTGAGACACAGCACCTGACAGAATGTGAAGCAGTAAGAGCACAGGCCTATGTACAACAAACAGGACACGACACATTCAAATAGAAAAGAGCACAGCCGTTTAATTAACAAAATTTATTAAAGTAAAGCTGTGTGTAGAGGCTTGGGGTCTCTGTGGCACCCAGTCCGAAAATGACTTTAACTTCAAGTCCTTCCTGCTTTGGTGCATGAGCACAGTTATTCGGTGTCTCCAACAGTTCCTTCTGCCTCACACAGTTAAAACAAAAAGAATAGGGAACTGCCAGGGCAAAAGACAGATGCAGACGCGTGTGTGTGAAGACGGACATCCCCTCTGCAGCCAGGCTTGAGTTTGGAAGGGCAAGGCTGAAGGGCCAGGGGCTCCCATAGGCCCCCACCTTGCCACCGGTCCCAGGGATGGAGAGCTGGTTTGATGCACCCCCCCTCCCCCTCCAATTCTACCTCAAGCTGCTGCTGCTGCTGGGCTGGGAGCTGGCCAGGCCGGGGTGGTCTGGGCTGTGCCGGTTCTGGGAGGAGCAGAGGAGGTGGGAGTTGTTAAACTGGCTTAATCAAAACACACGTATACAGGGTACTCATCACGCGTGTGTCATAAACGCACACACACGTACAATTGAATAGCCTCACAGGATCAGCATCTACTGGTAAAATGTATCCTTTATGGTTATCGATGAAATGGCAACGTCACGCCCCTACCGGTCACCCTCCTTCTTGCATGCCGCCTACCTTCTTTTTCTTTTTATCTTTCTTCTTCTTTTTGCGATCGGGATCATCGTCTCTCTTCTTCTTCTTCTTCTTATGGTCCGAGTCCGACGGCGTCTCTGTTCGAAATCGAGGCGCCGAGGTTAGGCAGGCTGAAAGCTCACTGTCCTGCCTGACAATCTCGTGAGACGTGCTGGCATGCAACACAACGGCGCTAGCGACATACCTGGGGGCAGCGGGTCCTGGGGCCGGTGATGCCGGTGCTTGTGCTTGCTCTTCTTCTTGGGGGGTTGGATGTGCATCAGTCTGTACTGCTCCGGCAGCTATGGACACAGAGCAACACCGTCACACAGGCCTTGTTCTCCGCACCCGAGTGTCACACGTGCAGAGCCGTGAGAGGGGTACGGCAGGACAGGGACACAGTACCGGCCCAGTGTGCAGCCGAAAGCCTGTCAGCATGGCCCCCGTCAGGGGGTTGAAAGAGTTTCCACAGACAGGGGGCTTCTCTATCAGCGAGCGGAGAGAGCTGCCGTCCTGAGTGCCTAGGGTATCAATCATGCCTGGGGGGAGCACAGGTCACATAACCCGGAGGTTAGTAAGCCTTCCTCTCGCGTTCGGTTAACCTTTGAGCACATTGTACATCTCAGCAGGAAGCATCACCTGGCAGCTCAGGGAGGAAGTTGCTCAGCTTCTCCTTGACCTTCTTGCCGCAGAACTTGTTGTAGGCGTGTTCCAGGCTGTAGTGTGTGATCAGGTTGGTGTTGCCCGTCAGCTCGTTGCCCACTGGAGCATAAAGCAGAGCACAGGAGATTCCATCACGACTATCCACCCTTACGCGGTTACCTTAGGGCAGCCCAGTTCAACACCGCGGTAACACCCATCATACCAAAGCCGTATCTGTATAGCTCAGCGTGTGTGTGTGTATATATATATATATATATTACACACATACACACATCAATAATTTTGATACAAAAACTGAGGATTAAAGTGAAAAGACATACGCATAGCTCACAGACCGAGAAAGATGGGGTAAAGCAGAGCGTGCGCATCGCCGGAGTAATTAGCGTCTTAACCCGACGACCACAGCTGTAAATGGCCGTGTAACCCTCAGCTTGCGATACTTAAAACCACACCTTGCATTTTTAGACTTGCACACCCGCTATTCTTGAATTACCGGGTAGTTCCCTGAGTAAATAGAACGGCTCGTTCATCGCCCCGAGCTTCCGCAGAGTAGGCCCGTCATCCCCAAGCTGGTGTGGAAGCTGTACGGCCATCGGGACCTGGCTTTGAGGTGGTGGCGGAGGAGGCTTTCCCGGAGCGAAGCCCAGCGTCGACGAGCCAGTGGGAACCTGTGCGTCATTTTGGGCGTACAGAGACGAAAATATTTCCGTCATATCTGTCTGAAGTAACTGCGTGTATAAATAATAAATTATAACACTTATACGACCAATAAACAACGCCAAGCTTCTGTTATTGTTACCCGTAGCCTTACGGCTCACGTACCATCAGTTC
Organism: Isichthys henryi; assembly: GCA_026776945.1. Lineage (NCBI taxonomy): Eukaryota > Metazoa > Chordata > Actinopteri > Osteoglossiformes > Mormyridae > Isichthys > Isichthys henryi. The sequence continues at coordinate 9,716,442 of JAODJX010000053.1, read as the reverse complement.
TCTTTGGATACCGTAATAAACCTATTTAACGGGGTTAGAAAGCGTTCTGAAAGCAATCTCTTTATTTGAAGAATCGAAACAACTATTTTCATCAATAGACCTACTCGAAAATGCGGTTAAACACACTTTGCGATTACGAGTAATCGCACAAAAAAGCGACTTTATTGTGACAGTGTTAATGCATTCTAAAACTATTTTCGCCATTTAGACCAACTCTATAACGTCAATTACGGTAAATAAAGCCCCTGTTACCTTCCCAACTTACATGACTCTTCGACAAAACCAATCCTGGCTCACAATATGACCAGAACCCTCCTCTCGACCAATCATATTTTAGGTAGGAGGTTCGTCCCTGCTGCGCTATTACTTTCCGACTTAAAATGACTTGAGATCAGTCCCAGTCATAACCATTGTAAGAATTACGGATAAACTGATACAAACATAGTGACCTCCGTACTCAAAAAAATCCCTTTAAAAATAGTACAGGCATTTCCTCGCATAGAAGAACGGGACGCAGCGCAGGCTTCAGCATTGCAGCCCGTTGTCTTTGCATAGCTGAGGTGGTTTTATAGAAGATGGCGCTGCTGACCCCCCTGTTCGCCTTTCTCTACCACCTGCCGCAGGTGTATAAATGGCTGCTGAAGCCCTATTATGTGGCTTCGCTCTTCTTGGCGGTCGCCTTCCTTCTGGTCCGCAAAAGCCCCGGCATTTGCGAGCATCTCCCCACACAACGGGAGGACGGCAACTCCTGCGACTTCGACTGGGTGTGTATCGCGCGTGGAAAGAGCTAGAAGACGGCGAGATGATGCAGGGTCACGGGCTAAGCGTGGATGGTGTCTTAATGGGTTTGCCACTTCTGTCGCCAGTCAGACAAAAGCGCTTGCGAAATTAATGCAATGTAAATGCAGTGTGAGAAATGAGGCTGCGTATATGGGCCTTGCGATGGCACCCAGCGTCTGCAACTCCTGCTGCTCTCATGTGTCACGCTAACCTGTTGCGTGTGCTGCCCCGCAGAGAGAGGTGGAGATCCTGATGTTTCTCAGTGCCATCGTCATGATGAAGAACAGGAGAGCCAGTGAGTGTTTGCCGGCCTCTGCTGCTTCTGTGTAACGCCATCCTGCATACGGAGTCATTATATGCTCGTTGGACACGTTTTCCTTTGCTGGGTTATTAAAGGATTTTCCTGAGCCTGTTACCTTCCACACAAAGCACCAGCAGTATTATGTTCACATGGGCCACACACAGCAGTGCTTGTGGCTGGCAGCAGTTCTGCAATTCTGTTAGTTTATCTTGTCTCTTTCTTTTCATAACATGACAGATTTGTACATTAGAATCTTGAACTCAAAAACCAAATTTGTGTCTGTGAGACTGACCCTGGTTTATTTGCGTACATGGCTCATTTCATACTTGGTGACTTAATGGTTAGGGAGGCGCACTTATAATTGAAAGATTGCAGGTTCGAATCCCTGACCAGCAAGGCACCACTGAGGTACCCTGAGCAAGGTATCGCCCCCACGCACCGCTCCCCGGGCGCTGAATTAGCTGCCGCCTGCTATGTCACGATGTCACATATGGGTTAAATGCAGAAGACACATTTCATTGTTCTACACTGTGTGCTGCGTGTGTCAGCAATGACCAGTGATCACTAAATTCTAAATTTTAATGTCAGAGGAATAATTTCTTTTGTACAACATTATAGTGGCGTCGTTCCAGTTGTTGTCTGTGTGGCAACAGTTGGCACCTACAATGGCGACCGCATTGGTGGTTGTGCCTTGCCACAGCCAGGCTCTGTACACACAGTCGTGCTTATTTACTGTCAGTAGTAACTGTCAGCTTGTCTTGTCTGCTAAAGAGAGTTTCAGCAGTTTGGTCTTGGCTGACTGTTGAGACATTTGTTACAGTTTACCTTCCCCCCCTCCGCCCCTCCATTTTTCAGTAACTGTGGAGCAGCACGTGGGGAACATCATCCTCTTCTCCAAGGTGGCCAATGTGATCCTCTTCTTCCGACTGGACATTCGAATGGGCCTCCTCTACCTCACGCTCTGTATCGGTAGGAAGGGCGGGTCCTGAACCTAACCCGACCTCACACTCTGCATCGGTAGGAAGGGCGGGTCCTGAACCTAACCCGACCTCACACTCTGCATCGGTAGGAAGGGCGGGTCCTGAACCTAACCCAACCTCACGCTCTGTATCGGTAGGAAGGGCGGGTCCTGAACCTAACCCTACCTCACGTTCTGCATCGGTAGGAAAGGCGGGTCCTGAACCTAACCCTACCTCACGCTCTGCATCGGTAGGAAGGGTGGGTCCTGACCCTAACCCTATACCCCATACTCTGCATCGGTAAAAAGGATGGTCCTTGCGGTGTGATGTCATTCAGCTGTGGTATTAGTTTTTATGGCAGTGGAAAACCAACACCTTGAAGTACCATATTTTTGGTACTTTTCGTAAGTACAGTACCTGGTGCAGTGGAAAAGTGCCAGGGAGTAAAAGGCCAGTGCCCCCCCACCACACACACACACACTCTGACTGCTCTGCTCTCCATCGCAGTGTTCCTGATGACCTGCAAACCGCCAATCTACATGGGCCCAGAATACATCAAGTACTTCAGTGACAAGACCATAGACGTGAGTGTCCCAGCGGTACAGATCCACAAGGGAGCCTCACCCCCGAAGTTCTGGCATGATAGCAGAGCATGCAGAGGGTATTCCAAAGCAGTGTCTCCTGTGTTTGTCGTAGGAGGAGCTTGACAGGGACACTCGTGTCACATGGATTGTGGAGTTCTTTGCCAACTGGTCTCCTGAATGTCAGTCCTTCGCCTCCGTCTATGCGGACCTCTCTCTCAAGTAAAGTTCATCGCCACGCACGCATGTCCAAGGGGGGGGCGGGGTCACGGAAGATCACAGGAGATCACACGCATGTAACCTTCTGCTTTACAGGTACAACTGCGCTGGCCTGAAGTTTGGGAAGGTGGATGTGGGGAGATATGGAGAGGTCTCTAAGAAGTAGGTCTCCTCTCTCTATCTCCATCGGTTTAGTGTGTTTTTCAGATCACCATTCTGCTGAAGTTATGTATGAACCATCACCACTCTGTATCATTGAACTTATCTGTATGCTATAACCATTCCTTTGGCCCCTCCAGGTACAAAGTGAGCACCTCCCCCTTGTCTAAGCAGCTTCCCTCACTGCTGCTGTTCCAGGGAGGCAAAGAGCTGATGCGGCGCCCTCAGGTGGACAAGAAGGGTCGTGCAGTTTCCTGGAGTTTCACAGAGGTGAGGACTGTGTGCTGATCCAGGGTCTCAGAATATGCAGTCTGAAGGTGTAAATCTCACACACTGTGGTGCAGCTGTGCTGCGTTTTAAGGGTTTTGAAGGTTAGGTGCCGTCATACCTGGACGCGAGGCTCATGCCAATGACCCATCTGCTTTATGTTCAGGAGAACATCATTCGTGAGTTCAACCTGAATGAGCTGTACCAGAAGTCCAAGAAGCTGTCCAAGGGGAAAGCAGAGAAGGTGGCTGAGTTGAACTTCCCCGCCGTGCCTGAGGAGGGCGAGCTGGAGGCAGGGCCAAACGGACAGGATGTGGTGCCAGAGACCAAGAAGGACAAGTAGAACAATGTCCGACACCACATTTCATTACGCATCAGTCCTGTTGCAACAAACTATTGACTAGATGGGTTTATGCAAAAAAAATCGCAGTGACTCAGATGGAGGGAAGTGGTGATGATTTATTTATTTTTTTTAATTGTTCGTCTTTATATCAGTGCTTTAAATAGCAGATCATTTGACAGCATATGCCTGTGTAATGATCTCCAGCATGCTAGCTACTCATGTGATTTTACTACTGATATTTAAATGTTTCCCTTTCTCAGCCAACTCAAATCAGTTTTTTTTTGGAAACTGTTACTGTAGCCAAAAGTGGCGCTGAGGTAACAAACCCAAAGCAGCATGGATATGGGGTACTGCTCACACAAAATAACCACCTTGATTCACACTCTGGCACCTGCTACTACACCCTGTCTCCTGTGCAAATGTAATGCCGGTCGGGGTCTAAGTTTCAGAGGACCCCTCTGATCCGAGGCACCGCCGGTCGGACCCCTCTGATCCGAAGCACCATTTAGCGCAAATATCAGGTTCGCGGCCCATGGCTGACCATCACTTTGTCCCTCCCTCCTCCCAGCCTGTGGCCCCATCTTGCAGTCCTATGGAAATACACCACTCTCTTGTTGGGCAAGTTGTTTTACCATTAAAATTGCTTCGAGTCTTAATCCAAGGTCATGCTGTGGGTACAGACTGCTCGATTTATTCTGGGGGGGGCGGAGGGGGGTTCTGGCAGAGGAAAGCGATACACTAAGGAGAGCAACTGCACATTTACAGCGAGCATGACAATGCTGAACAGTCGCCCATTTCTGTCATATACGCTGCTGTACATCATCAGGGGAAGGGGGGGGGGGTCCGTGCCTCACGTTATAACCCAATATGGTGGTATGGGGAGTATGATGAAAGAAAAGTCAGGGTAAGTTTTGTGGGGTTACGCTGCTGCTTAGAATCCCACAATGATGATGGATCAGCACCTGCATTTTAGATCAGGCAAATTTAAAACAGTTTTTAAACCAAGGGCTTTCAAAATGTTTTACAAACAAGTTTATTATCATTGGTCAGCCATACACACAGCCAATCACGCTCACATATGCACAACACACACAAGCCCCGCCTTTCCTGTTATTTCTGCATAGGCATTGGCTGGTCACAACTGCTGTCACATTCTAGCCTTCTGACATCACAATGTCACACAGTGCAATTTTAAAAGTTTAAACGATTTCCTCTGACTGGATTGATGAGACAAGAAATTTCATAACATTCCAATATAAACCCGATCATCATTTTGAAAGACGCAAATCTCCCTTCTGGGTCCCAGTCCAACAATGTTTGGATTGGTTCTCATATACAATGCCACAGTCACATAATTGGCCAGCCTTCGTGGGGAAGGTGACCTAATGACTTAACTTAAACTGACATTATAAACATCCAGAAATATACAGCAATTCAAAACAAGGTCCGTCATTCCTCGGTGACTATATCCGAAAACCCTCAAGAAGCAACTGCACGCTAGCATTTTGAAGGGAGAATCAGCCATCCATGCTCTGCCAGGGCCCGTGAAAGTGGCAGGCCATGCAGGGCCTCAGTCTTCGCTTTTGGCGAGTCGCGACAGGCAGGAGGTCCAGCTGGTTGCACGAAGACCGTCCCATCCAGATAGCCACCCTTCAGACTCCTGCTTTTATTAAACCCACTATATAAATTGATAAAAATGTAAAAATAAATAATTCAAATAAAAACTAACGCCGGCGCCCGACAGCTGCACGGGCAAGCGGGAGCTGCCTGTCAGTCAACAAACGCAGCCCTGCAGACAGGGAGTGAGCGCCTAGTCGGGCTGGGCTGCGGCGGCTAGCGGTCAAAATCCAAATGAGTAGAAACGATGTGCATCACTCTGTGGGCTTCACCTTCCATTCCTGGGTGTTTCAATACAGTTCCTGCTGTCACAGCAAGAGCGAGCCAGCAGAGGCCACAGTGTGACGAGTGACATGACACCCCAGGCTTCAGTCACAGCTGCAGAACACGTCCGTGTGCCTGCCCGGACCCAGTTGAGTGGCGTACTGGCCCACAGCAGACCGCGATCCCTCATTAAACCAGCCCCCGTCAAACCGAGATCTCATAGGTGGTCCCACCGACGCCCGTGACTTTCTTCACACCACCTCCCTGCTTGTGGGTGGGGCTGTGCAAAGAGGTTGTGCTGTGATTGGCTGGGCCTGGCCGAGTGGTAAGAGGGGCCGGGCTCCCCGTGTGCAAGGGAGAGGATGGGGAGGATGCCGAATGATGCGGTGAGGGTGGAGGGCCTGTTTTTGGCTGCCCGTTTGAGCGGCTGTAGGACTTCATCTGAATCTCATCCCTGAAAGGGAAGGGAGAGAATGTGGGGTTACAGAGAGAGAGAGCTGGCGAAGCCACCCAGGCACCAGCTACGAATGAGGGAAGGAAAATGCGAGCCAGCGGCTAAGAGCCAGAAACAGGAGAACATTGCCGGCTGTACAGCAAGCCCACGAACCCTACGCTGGGCCTGGCACTACATGCTGCTTTCATTATCTTGCATTAGTCCATCTGTCCATTTGACCGTCCACCTCCCGGCCTTAACCAGTACCACACCGTGTGGGCATATCTAGCGTTTCCCGGCATTCTAGTGCACTTTATTCATTCTCTATGTACTTAGCGATCAGTTTGGCCACCATGCATCATCATGGAAACCCCCAGTCACATGAAGTAAGCTCCACCTTACACGATAAAGTGAGGAAATGCTAACAGGAGGGGGCAGTAGAAAGCTGCAGGGCCGTACTCACTTTGGGGCCTGGATGGCTGCCCCCGCCGAGGCCTTCCTCACCAGCCGGCTCTGCATCTCCGCTGCCGCCGCGCTCGAGTACGACAGAGACTTGCCCAGAGGGGGCCGGTGCGGAAGGGGGCCTGGAGACACGGTCCCCTGAGGGGAATCCGGTGAACCCAGAGAGCGCGCCCAGGCTACTGGGTGCGAGTCTGCTAGCACCGGCGCCCGTGAGAAGCGCAGGGGCCGCGCATGGTGCTGGGGGTGCCGCTGGGGGTCCCTGTCCACCGGGGTGGGGGGCGGGCTCACACCGTGCAAGTAGGCCTTGCGAGGGGAGGACAGCAAGGCGGCCGAGGCCTGGTGCAGCCCAGGGTCACGCTGCTGGGCCAGCTGTGCAGACAAGAAGGGTGAGCTGTAGCCCAGTACAGGAGGGTGGTGCGCATGTGGGACAGGGCGGACGTGCGGGGGGGCACGGGGCCGGCCCGGGGACAGCGCGGGGCCTGCCGCTTCAAAGTCGGGGCTCCCCGATGGCGTCAGCAGGCTGTCATAGGAAAGGCTGCCACTGCGTGGAGTCTGGTTGGCCAAGCTCTGGTAGCTGGTAGAAGAGGCGCCCTCTGGTGGCGGCGGGCCGAGGACACCGTGGCCGGCGTGAACGGAGCGCACGCTGGAGGAGCGCGATCCAGCCACCGACAGCACCGTGGGATCCGAGAAGGACGGGAAGGAGCGGCCACCCAGGGAGTAGCCAGGGATGCCCCCCCCAGGAGCGGTGGGCCCCGGGGCCTCGGCATTCGGCTGCCTGGGCCCTAGCTCCCCGTGGCAGCCATCCAAGCTGGGCTCCGAGCGGTAGGCAGCCTGCTGGCTGGACTCCAGCAGGGACGATGACTCCTTCAGGCTGTCGCCCCGACTCATCTAGCAGGGGTGTAACAAAAGGGTCAATCAGCTGGGAGGCGGGAGGGGGAGGTGTCATCAAATGAGATAAATAAAGCAGAGGCAGCGAGTGAACACAAGCAGTCAGTCATGGCGATGAGAAAGGTGAGCATAGCCCAGGATCATGGGCCCCCAGGGGGTGCTCTCTGACACACAGCAAGGTTCGGTGTATGTTACTGGATGGAGCTGGGCCACCTGGGGGCGGAGCTGGACCACAGCTCGTCAAAGAATCCTTCAAGGGCCCCAACGGACCCTAACACACACAGACAATGACAGTGAGCAGCCTGAGCTCCTCAGCGAAGGCATGCCGATGCAGCAGGACTGATGCTCCAACAGGGGGAGCTGTGTGGCCTGTTCTCCCTCTCTCTCTCTCTCTCTCTCTCTCTCTCTCTCTCTCTCACACACAGCTACATACAGAAGCAAAAGCGGGTCACAGCACTGCAGCACACAGAGCAAACAGAGGCCAACTTACTCATATGGACGGACTGACAGCAACTGAGCCAATGGGTGAAAAAGAAAATATGATGAGTCATGCAATTAAATCTCAAATACAGAGGATGCACGGTGAGGTGGGGACGCCACTCAGCTGGTCTCAGGCAGCAGGGTGTCCACCTCTGGGGGCTGCTCACCTTGCTGGAGTAGGACTGGCTGAGAGGGGTGTGGCTTTTGCTGGGACTGTTGTATGCTGCCCGGTACTTGTACATGGTGGGGGTGGTCGGGGTCTTCTTCAGCAGAGAGCTCTCTGGGATCAGGCAGATGCAGCAGAGAGCATTCATTTGCCTGCCTGCCAACACTGGCACTCACAAGGAAGGGGAGGCAATACTAACCCTCAGAGGCAGCTAGAGAGAGCTGGCCCCGGGCCAGGCCAGGGTATCTCAACTCTGGCTTGGGAGGGGGGGGTGGCTCGGCGTCAGCTGACTGGCTTTCCATCTCCAGGCTGCTCTTTGACTGGGGGGGGGGACATTGACAGACAAGAATAGTACAGTGTGGCACGATGTTTAGGGACACCAAGACTCATTACAGACAGGGCCGGATACGGCTCAGCATGAGGTCCAAGGACGTTGAGGCTCGCTATGGACAGGGCCGGTACGGCTCAGCACGAGGTCCGGGAACACCGAGGCTCGCTATGGACAGGGCCGGTACGGCTCAGCACGAGGTCCGGGAACACCGAGGCTCGCTATGGACAGGGCCGG
>JAODJX010000053.1:9660084-9689923 GCA_026776945.1 Isichthys henryi | reverse complement strand
TAAATTGCCCGTAGGTGTGCATGCGTGAGTGAATGGTGTGTGAGTGTGCCCTGCGATGGGCTGGCCCCCCATCCAGGCTTGTTCCCTGCCTCGTGCCCATTGCTTCCGGGATAGGCTCCAGACCCCCCGCGACCCAGTAAGGATAAGCAGTTTGGAAAATGGATGAATGGATGGATGGATGGATGGTGTTGAGGGGTTGGTGCCCTGTTCTGGGTTTTTCCCTGCTTTGAGGCCGTAGCCGACGGAGTAGGCTCCAGACCCCCCGCGACCCTGATTAGGACAAACGGGCACAGAAAATAGATGGATAGATAGACTGTATGTTCAGTATAATTTAATTGTTACTCTTACTGTTCTCTCACTATGGCATTAACTGTAACATGGTAATTCATTAATGTTGACTGTCTTAGTTATTTAATTTATTCTTATAGTTTGCTTATATTGGGTGAGAGATGCTCTTAATTGTGTGTTTCCTTTCCTTATTATTGTTGTTCATAATATTTAATTTATTATATAATAATCATTCTTATTATTATGTTATTTATTGCTTTATTTTAATCAAGTACAACCTTGCTCTTATTGTTTGTGTATGTGTCTTGGCATCGGTGGTAGAGGTTGGCGTGGGGTGACCTGCTAATGGGGCATTTGGGCTTTCACCGTCCCTCCCTGTAATAATGTAAATAAATTATACATCCATCCATCCATCCATTTTCCAAACCGCTTATCCTTCTGGGTCGTAGGGGGTCCGGAGCCTATCCCGAAAGCAATGGGCACGAGGCAGGGAACAACCCAGGATGGGGGGCCAGCCCATCGCAGGGCTAAATTATACATATAGTTATTTATTTATAAACAAGATAGGATTTTTTTTTTTGAATGAGAGCTCTGTTGTCAAAATCTAGTGTTCATGAGTAATTCTCAGAGGGAAAGTCCTTTTGAGACCTGTGTGTTTTAAGTATCTACTTCGAGAAAAGGAAATGCGGAAAAATCTTGGCATGAGAAGTGGGGGAGGGAATGTTTTGTTTTCTTTTTCCTTAGGATGCATTTCACAGGTTGAAAGGAACACCCACACAAGGCAGCTTTTGGAAATACAAAGGTGACATTTATTCTCTTTCTTGAAATCTTTAACAATCCTTTCAACAATAAAATATCTCACAAAATCTAAAAAAAAACATACACTTAGACCGATTCACGAGCATTAAATGTAGAGTTAAAGTCGTTCCAGCTGGCACACATACTCACACAGACACACACACACTCACACACACACATTCACAGAGTAAAAAGCAGTCAGTCACACTGGCTTCTCCTGCATGCATGTTTCTCTGATCCTCACATCCTGCTTTGACTTCTTTACCTCTCTCTCTCTGTCTCTCTCTTCCTCTCTCTCTCTGATGGATCATCTGGCCATCTGCTGTGCTCTGGGCGGGGGTCTAGCTGGGTAACTTCAGGGCTACAACTGTCCCCAGCAGGGGTGCTGTACCTCCTGAGCTGTTCCCAGAAACTCCCCTGTCTTCACGGACTCAGCAGGAGGTGGCTCCCTGTGTCAGCACCACGCAGCGGGCTGTCCGGCATGCCCACTGGTCCAATGGCGGTCATCTCACAGGTCACATCTCTGCCAAGCTCAGTGGCAGCACAAGCCAAGGCCCATGATGCTCTGCTCTTTGTCTGTCTGTCTTTCTGTATTTATTTGCCTATTTGTTTATCTCCCTGCCTGTCTGTCTGTATCTGCCTGCCTGTCTCCCTGCCTCTTTGACTATCCATCTGTCCATCTCTCTGTCTGTCTGCCTGTATCTACCTCCCTGTCTGTCTACCTCTCCTTCTGTCTATCTGATGCTTTGTCCATGGGTCTATATGCCTGTATCTCCCTGTCTGTCTGTATACCTCTGTCTGCCTGTTCAGTCTGCTGTTCAGCCCAGTCCCTCGTAATCCGGTCCAGCCTGGCTCCCCCAGTTGTAAGAGCTCCCCCTGCTGGAAGGTAAAGGTAAGGTGGGAGGGGACATGAGCAGGCTGGATAGGATAGAAATCCCGTTTTTTTTTTTTCCAGATATTGGGAAGCCTTGTCACCCACAATAAGAATCATTGCTGAAAAAGACACAGACAGGCTGTAGCAAAAGGCGCCACAGCTGTCATGACCCTGTGTCCCTGCTGGTGTGTCCTCATGCTCTGAAGGCACTGTGGGTCCTGAGAGACAGGACCTGTCCGCTCACCACTCTGCCACGCCGGCCGCCGCACGCCTCCTGTTAGCTCCCATGTCCTGCCTGTGATCAGGGCTGACTGGTCCCAATCTCATCTGGCCCACGTTAGCTTGTTAAAAGAGAACGGAGCATCTGTCTGGCAACATCTTACCTCACCGATAAAACGGTTTACAGCCAAAACTGAGAGCGGCGGCGGTGGAAGGCGTCTGCTAATGGAGCAGGAGCTACAGTTTCTCACACTGATATCACCGTGCGTGCCAGCAGCGACAGTGAGGACAACAGTGAGGCCATCACTGCCCCCTGCTGCCAGCGAGAGGCATCTGCAGCCATATTTATGCATGCTGCCCTAACTATTGTAAGTAAATAGTAAGTATAGAAAAAAATCGTAGTGCTGTGGTAGTTTAAGTAGCAGCAGTAGGAATAAAAGTTGACCAAAGTAGAAGTAGCTGTAACAGTGTCAGCATTAGCTCAATAGTACCTACAGTACAATGACAGCAGCACCACAGGTGCCATTACACTGGACTGTCAGTAGAAAACTGAAATATCAGAAACCGTAATTTTTTTACTTACAGCCCTGGCTGTTCTGAGCAGCCATTCTGTTCTTGTTTTGTGCTTTAGCGAGAGCAGCAGCGGCTGAATTTATTTTCCCACTGTCCCTCCTGTATCCACAGAATCCCACAGTTCTTTCCAGTATGGCGCCTCCTAAAGGACTGGAGGTCCAGGAAAGTCAACTGAAAGGAATCACGATACGGGTGTTTGGGGGCAGTGAAGGAAAGAGGGGGGTTTTCAGATCTGCAGGACGAAGGGGACCGGTCAGCAGTCAGCCAAAGAGCATGTGCATGAAGAGAGTGACAGCACAGAGGTGAAGGAAGGTAAGGAAAGGGGTGGCGGAGGAAGAGGAGGAGGGCAGGGAGGGGAAGTCAAAACTGGGGGGACACTCGAGCTCGAAGCAGCGCATGGAGGTGGCGGCTGCGTCTTCATTGCCATAATTGGCCCAGTATTCCTCGGGGTCCAGCTTGGGTAGTGCGGCCTCCTCCTCCCCGAACTCGTACTTGGCGGAGGAGACGGCACTGTTGGACCCGGGGAAGTCATGGGGTTTGCCCGCGTGGAAAGGGAACGCCTTGATGGTCTCGGAGTTCTTCTCAAACACACCCTTGGAGGACGCTGCAGGCTTGTGCTTGGAGAACCACCAGCGGGTCTTAGTGCTGAAAGTGGTGGTGGTGGTCCCGGCCAGGGAGCCTGGATCTGGCAGTGGGCAGAGGGCGAAGTCCATCTCACGCAGGAAGCGCAGGTCCAGGCCACGGCGGGGTGTTGGCGATGAGCACATCAGCTCTGAGCTGGAGACCCGGGACCCGCGGAAGAACTCCCAGAGCTGCCGGGCTTCACAACCACAGGACCACGGGTTCCCATTGAGCCGCAGGAACTGGACGGCACCGGCGTCCCGCAGGACTTGGCCTGGAAGCTCTGCCAGCGAGTTGTTGAAGAGGAAGAGCATAGTGAGGCGGCCCAGGTCGCGGAACGACCGGCGGTGTACCTGCTTGATACGGTTGTCGTGCAGCAGCAGCCGGTCCAGGTTGACCAGGCCACGGAACGCGTGCTCCGAGATGGTGCGGATACGGTTGCCGTGCAGGAACAGCTGGTTAAGGTTGACGAGGTCAGAGAAGAGGTCGTCCTGCAAGAAGTGCAGCTGGTTCTCCTGTAGGTAGAGGAACTGCAGGCTGTAGAGCTTCTGGAACAGGTCGTGGGGCAGGGCGGCCAGCCGGCAGCGGTGCATGTGCAGGCTCTGCAGGCGCTCAAGCCCCCGGAAGGCACCACCCTCCAGACGGCGCAGGTTTGGGTTGTCCCCCAAGTCCAGCTCCTCCAGCTCGCGCAGGTCACTGAAGGCTCCAGCCTCGATCCAGGTGATGTTGTTGGAGAAGAGCCAGAGGACCTGGGGGAACATGAACCGTGGTTAGCGTGGGAACTCCCTGGAGCATCTGTGAGCATTCTCACCTTAGGAATATGTGTGGGATCTTCACATTTTATTACAATAATTTCAATAAGAAAGCAAAACAAACATCCTCATTCACACTCGAGTTGTGAGCCAAAGGGTCTCCAACTGTAGCTCACACCCTCTCTCACACGTGTGGCACGCACCTGCGTTCCAAAGCCGAAGGAGTCGACACGCAGCTCGGTGATCTGGTTGTTCTGCAGGAAAACGCGCTGGGAGCTGTATGGCATGCCGGACGGCACCGTCGTGAAGTTCTGAGCCTGGCAGCTGACGGTCATGGGGGAGGGGTAGCAGACGCAGAGGCGTGGGCATGCTGTGGCTGGGCTGGAGCTCAGCAGGAGCAGCCAAAGCACCAGGCACATTGCAGCGCCACCTGGAGGAGAAGGGACGGCATGGCGGCAGAGGCTGTGTAAAACACCTACTTTGATACTTAATTTTTTATGAGTAAAAGTGCTGAGCATTACAAGCGTCGGTCACAGAGCACCTTCTTGGATTTAAGTACAGTGTCTTCGATGGGTGTTTCAGGGCCAGCTAGACAAGATTATTCTGAGCCCCCGATATCCAGCAGGAAGCAAATTTTGTCAGCTCATTCATATTAAAACATTGCAGTAGTGCAGAGTATGTGGCTGTTAGTTCACGTCTGTTTCACAAATAATCAACATAATTAAACTAGTTTAAATAACTGTAATGTCACGAGACTGCATGCAAACAGAGGTATTTCTTCTTCTGCGTTTGTCCACCAGGAGCTGTCCGCCGCACTGGTGCTGAAATGCATCGCTGCAACGCAAAGCGATTTACGGGGAAAGGCCATGCATTACAGCGGGCATTCTGTGAGAGCATGCCGTTGAAACGCGCTTCTACTTTACAGTGACCCCATGCATTACAAGCGGCTTCACAGCTCCGGCCATTAAGAGCCGACAAAGTGGCACAGGCATCAGTGACATGTCCGCCTCCTGACTGCGGTGCCAAGCCAGACCGACCCATGCACAGCTTTAAAGTCAAAAATGCCCTAGAGATGAAATACCCGCTACTTCACCATGTCAAAATGTTTGTTCGTAAAAGTGACTCAGTTCAAATGTAGTACGAGTGACATTTTCATGGACGATTACGAGAATCTGCAGTTAGGCAACTTAGAAATTTACAATGTATTATGCAAAGCCTAAAATCCGTCATTTAAGAACAGAAAGAAAAATAAAGCAATACGAAGTATTTAAAGTACAACTAATAACACTCTTAGTTCCAGATAAGAAACACTGAAACCGTTATCATGCAGAGAGCGCCGGGGCGTCCCGGGCAGACTCACCCCCGAAGCGGCCGCTGTAGCCCGTGCGGTAAAGGGAGGCCGAAAAGCTTTCCATCTCGAACCAAAGCCGGGAGCGAGTTAGCCTGTGCTGGCGAGTCACTGCCTGCTATCTCCGCCGGAGCTCTGGTTTGCGAGTCGGTGCCGCTTGTGGCGAAGCGATGGAGAGAGTGCCGAGTTAGTGCTCCGCGGCCGGATTTATAGGCAGCCGGGGGGCGCCTACGGCTGTGGGCAGCGCCGGGATCTCTCTGCGTAAGCAGCGGGGTCACGGCACGGCGCGGGCGGGGGAGCGCCGAGGAAGCCGCTTCTCACATGGCCGTTTACGGTGACAAGCCGTAGATGGGCAATGATGCATGAAAGAGAGGATGGTGGGGGTCGGCACGGCGCCCGGCGGTGACGGAGCGCCGAGGAGGAGCAAAGCGAGGCGGCTGCATGTCCATGTCGGGTTTTGGCGTCGGAACAGAACCTTCGATGATGTAAGAAAATAGACATGAAGACGGTAAGTTAGAAGGTAATTAGGGACGAAAGAAAGGAAACTCCGCCAAGTACAAATTAGGAACTAAAATAAAACTTTTGCTATAGTATTACTATTTTGGTGTGACGATTTATATTTTGGTGTGATGATCTATCTAAAATGAGCTAATGAAGGTTACTGCAAAAGAATGATTTTGCCTCTGTTTTTTGTCATCGAAGCAATAATGATACGGTCTTGAAGTAATAAATGAACACACAAACCAATAAAACACAGTATGGAAAGTGGACATAGTATAATATTCAATAATATCTCAGGACCAATGTGCGAAATGAACATGAACAGAAGTGCGTTCCAGAGAGATGAACATGAACAGAAGTGAGTTCCTTGGATCATGGTTCTGGCTGGGATGATGTGATTCCATAAGAAAGCATAGGAAGCCCAGCTGAAACGTGACGGCAGTCGGGAATTAGCCATGAATGCTGGACGCCGATGACACGGTCACGTGCTTGTGTAGTTTGTGGCTCCTAGAGGGAGCTTCCATGGAGGCGGCGGGGGTGCGGGCAGCTGAGACGTGTCCTGAAATGCGGGGGCTGGTGAGCTCACACCCTGGACTTGTGCCCTTCTCGGCTGGAGTCTCCTATCAGCTTCTTCTCAGAGCTGCCGTTGGACAGACATGTCAGAATAAATATTTCTGCCATTTGCACATGTTCTGTATGCAAGTGTGTTGGAATGAACTGGGAAATGTGTACATCTGTACAAGGGTGTAACGTTGATTTGAACATTGGGGCGGGGGAGGGGGGTTGAGGTCAACATCCATTTAAGGGAGACATGATCATTGAGGGGGTTGTATTAGCCTATTTTGATTATTTGGAGGGGGGGGGGGCTACCCCTGAACTGCCCCGAGCTGAGGATATATCACCTCTGAACTGCCCCCGAGCTGAGGGTGTATCACTCCTGATCTGCCCCGAGCTGAGAGTATATCACCCCTGATCTGCCCCACGATGAGGGTGTATCACCCCTGAACTCCCCCATGCCGAGGGTGTATCATCCCTGAACTGCCCCGAGCTGAGAGTACATCACCCCTGATCTGCCCCACAATGAGGGTGTATCACCCCTGAACTCCCCCATGCCGAGGGTGTATCACTCCACAACTGCCCCGAGCTGAGTGTGTATCACCCCTGAACTGGCCCATGCTGAGGGTGTATCACTCCACAATTGCCCCGAGATGAGTGTGTATCGCTCCCAAACTACAGCATGCTGAGGGTGTATCACCCCTGAAGTGTCCCATGCTGTGGGTGTATCACCCGTGAACTGCCCCTAAGGGTAAATCATTCTTGAGGTGCCAAGTGCTGGAACTGTATCATCCCCAAACTTGGTCTCTCTCAGTTCTTCACTCTCCATGTGCAGTTAGTGCTTCTCTCTGAAAGCTCACATTACATCATCTGCTATTGCACTCTGGAGGCATCGGCCCACTTCCCTCTCCATCATTTACTCTTTCTCTGTCTAACTCTCTCCATAAATTCATCTTTTGGTTACACACTCTTTATTTCTTGTGATAGAAGATTAACTTAATCCAAGACCCATTCTTTTTGCTTGTTGTTAGAGTGGTTCTCCTGTGGTTAGGACAGGACTGAGCTGTAACAGTAAACCAGCCTCTTTACATGTCAGAATAAATATTTCTGCCATTTACACATGTTCTGTATGCAAGTGTGTTGGACTGAACTGGGAAAGTCATTGCTTGCTTTCAGCCAGAAGGAATCCAGAATAACTGATAAATAATTGAATCGACCATCAGTGAATCAGGTCTTCAAAGGCTGGGTGCCTCATTTCTTCTATTGCTAGAAAAGGAATTTTGTTGTTTTGG
Source organism: Isichthys henryi (assembly GCA_026776945.1). Classification (NCBI taxonomy): domain Eukaryota; kingdom Metazoa; phylum Chordata; class Actinopteri; order Osteoglossiformes; family Mormyridae; genus Isichthys; species Isichthys henryi. The sequence continues at coordinate 9,682,102 of JAODJX010000053.1, read as the reverse complement.
AAAAACTTTTATTATTTATTAAAACCAACCAGCCAGTCAAGCTGTGTAAAATGCTTGGAATGAGCCAAGAATTACAGTTTGAAACACTAAAGAATGAAGTCATTGAATTCAAGCCACGCTCCTCTGCCCAGATACATGGTGAGAGTGTGGGAGGCAAGTTAACACTGCGCATACAGCCAGATCACTAACATGCATATAATACATCAAACTGCAGGGAATGACGTGCAGTCTCCCTCGGTGCAGTCTTAATCTACTGTAAGGTTCAGTCACTGTATCTGTACTATACTATATTAACACTTTATCTCAGTGCAGTGCTAATGTGCAGTAGTGTTCAGTCACTGAATCTGTACTATATTAACTCTCAGTCTCTATATATTCATGTTCTGTAGTGTTTCTTTTATCTATACTGTATTAACCCTCTCTCTCTGCAGAGTATTAATATAGAATAGTGTTCAGTCACTGTATTTATACTGTACTGTATTAATCCTCTCAATGTACAACAGTGTTCAGTCTCTGTATCTACTGTATGCTATACTGACTTAATCCTACCTCACAATACAGTGGTAATGTACAGTGGCGTTCAGTCACTATATCTGTACTGCAATAACACTTTCAGTAGAGGATTAATGTACAGTAGTGTTCAGTCACAGTATCTATACTATACTGTATAAATCCTACCTCTGTAGTGTTCAATTACAGTACTGTTCAGTCAGTAAGTCTGCCCTGTAATAATACTTTCTGCCAGTACAGTAAATGTTCCTTTTTATGATGCCGCTCTCCTCCAGTCTGTAAGATAATGAGCATTACCTTCTCTTTATTTCTCCCAATACCTCCGTTTGGCTGCCCAGGAGACCGTGTGCGAGCTCCTCGCTCTGCTCTAACAGACACTACCTTCACTTTCTTCCCTCCGGAATGGGTGTAAATGTTCAGTGCGAGTCCACTTACTTCAAACCACCAGCCCTGACTTAGTTACTTTCTCCATCCTTTTATCTTTATTTTTGGAGTTCATTTGTTCAGTAAGGCCTTTATTTTTAAATAGTGAGATTCAAGCTTAGATCACGGATGACGCAGATGGGAGACACACCCCCCCCCCCCGGCTTTTCACAGAAGGCAGAGAGGGAGCTACAAAGAAATAGGCGTGTGTCTGTTTCTTAGGCGTGCTACTCACTCTTTTTTCTCTCTTCCTTGTCGTCATTGTTCTGCTTATCTCTGTCCCTACTTTGATATTTCATTTTCAAATTTGATTGGCAAACTAATCTCTTGTTGGAAATTAACATAAAAATGAATTAAGCTGCACTTGCGACTGCAGCCTGAGCAGTTTTAGTCACGTTCGGCCACGTGAGCAGCCTCCTGGGGACAGGCTAGGAGTCATGCCTGACCCCCCCCAGGATACACTCTCTTATTGTAATTTTTTTAATGAAGGTGTTCACCCAAAAACAAAATTCCCTGGTCTCTTCCAAGGGTTTGGCCATGGATTGTCTGTTTAACCAATGCTCCCTCCAGCACTTTTACCATTGTCACGCCCCCAACCCCCCCACCACTTCAGATGTGTCCTGCCATGGAGGAGGAGAACTCGCTCTTCAGCCCTGGAGATACATTAACGTGCAAAAGCATCAGATGATGATGTGAATGTAAGAGCCATAACTGCATGAGGGGCTTCATTACTCCCCCTAAAAGCATTACTGCTCACTGTAATAAACAACGTCACTGCCGGCAGTTACATGATCAGACCCCTGACTACCAGAGTGACTCATGCAGATCCTCGGGGCCTGGTGACCAGCCCTCATGACCGTGACATCAGAGCAAAGGCGCGATGGAGGGCTTTCCTTATTCTCTCCCTGATCACTCACATACCCACGCTGGGAGATACCATCTGAATATTACATCACCTGGATGTGACCACCACCCTCTAGAACGTGACTGTAGGAATGTTACAGTTCCAGGATGTGACCATAATCGTCTCTTGGCCCCAGGATATGACCATAATAATCTCACTGCCCCAGGATGTGACCATAATCATCTCATGGCCCCAGGATGTGACCACAATCGTCTCATGGCCCCAGGATGTGACCACAATCGTCTCATGGTCCCAGGATGTGACCACAATCATCTTAGCACCAGGAGCCAAGGACACTCTGGTTACACACTAAGGATATGCGAAAATGCCACCTGTCCCAGGAATATGACCACAACTATCACATTTACATCACGATGTGTCAATCTCCTTAAACCCTGTCAGCTTAGAACTCCAGATCCATGAACGTAACTGTCTCACAGCTTTCCTTTGAAAAAGGGACAGTACTGGTGAATTCATTGAACAGCACAGAAATCTGATAACAAAGCGCGTGTTTCTTGGCATGTGCGCCTGTGAGAGTGTGGGTGTGTGCATAAGTGCGAGTGTTACACTGGATACACGTGCCGCTGTGTTCATGCGTGTGTCTTGGCGTGTAGGCGCCAGCGTGGGAGTGTGTGTCCATCCCTGCAGCTGTGTGGCGGTTGCGTAATGTGAAGCCACTCTCTGAATTTATCAAGACGAGCAAGTGGGAGAGCAGAGGTGTGAGACAGACAGGGGCTCCTGGCACCCGCCCATACATCCAGCATGTTATCAAGGGCCGCAGCCAGTAATCGGCCAGGGGAGTTCCTTGTAACTCTGTTTGAGTGTAGTGATTTGAACGGTCAGTGAATTGTGCAGTTCAGGGCTCAGCAACACTGACTGAGTGTAAAAGGGCACAGCCTAGTTCAGCTGTAGATGGCTGTATACGTGTGGTGTTTTGGAGGTATTGCCTTTAAAGCAAATGAATATAACTTAGAGGCTTTTGGTGGCCTCTAGTGGCCCAGAGGTGGAAAAGCAAGCAAGAATCTGATTGGACTTGGAAAGCAGAGCGTAGAAAGACGGTCATCAATACATCAGTGTTCAGGATACAGGAGACGACGGTCAGGCTAAAGATCCTCCCACAAACAACCTCTTTACCTTATAAGGAATCATTTGATGTATTTTGGCTCCACTCCAATAGTCAAAGTCTCAAGCTGGTATTGAAGATGGCCATCTTCATCATCATCATTCTTTTTTCTACAAACATGTCAGACAGCAGGTTAAATCACCAATTTTCTTTATTAAAGATGACGGGGAATACAGCACAACTTCACAGGGATTGCTGGATATCTCTCCATCCGAGCTGGACATCAGGTAAAAGGAAGACAAATAACAGGGAAAATTCAGAAGCAGAGAACAGAGAAAAAATTGATGTTGAGAAAGCAAGAGGGAGCTGGAGAAGGAGGATCTCCTGGCATCCATCTCCTGCCATCTGCCACCGCGGATGTGCCGACTGCAAATTCATCATGACCGCCCCCTTCTGGCAGCTGCACACAAATACTATATATGGTTGGATGACTTCCTTTTCACTGCAGCCATCCTCCCCAAGCACCTTTCACTCGCTCTACGTCTCATTTTTCTCTCCCTTTGTCCTGGGTTGGGAATAATACCCCATTGCCTTGCTGCCCGTCCAACAGATGGCGCTCACTTCTTCGCCATGATGTAGGCACCGAAGGGGTGGAACTGCATGTCGCGAATGCGGCGGACCGACTGCATCCGGGGGTACCGGGCGCCAAACTCGTTGAAGTGCCTGAAGTCACCTTTCTCCAACAGGTACTGGCTGCCACGGTAACCTGGGAACTCATACCCGACCCAGCTGTGATCAGGGGAAGAAGATATAGGCTAAGAGGGGACCTATGCAATATGGCACTGGAGAGTTAGACTAGAGGTTTCAGTTTGAACCCAATTGTGATATGCGATTAATGACATTAGATGCGATTAATAGGTGTATCTCACTTGTTTCTAACTTTAAGTAGTTTATAGGAGAGAAATAATGTTCCCCTTGTGCTGTACTCCTGGTTTTGCTGTTAAAGGGGGCATTCAAAGGAATATCGCATGCATCACAACCCAACACTCACGTTCCACAGCTCACAGAGATGCTGCCCACGCGGTCGGTGAAGCCATATGCGAACAGGCTGGGCACGTCGTCATCCAGGATCTCCATCTTACGGCCTTTGAAATGTCCCACCTCAAAAAGGCAGATCTTGTGCTTCTCTGTGTCCTGAGGAAGAATTAGGATTCAGCAATTAGAGGAAACACACTTCACACAGATATAATAAACTGCATAAAGATTAATTTGTATAAGCTGAATTCACATATTAATCCAGGAAGAAACAACAATATATGTAAATAAGTTGTGACAAAGTGAAGGAATTAATGAGTGAGTGAGTGAGAATGAGTGCATGAGGGAATGAATGGGTGAATGAATGTGGGAATGAGTGACTGAGGGAATGAGTGACAGAGAGAATGTTAGCTGGTACCATCCTGATGGGTCTGAATGACATGAGAAACTCGTTCCTGTAGCTGTTGCTCCAGCAGTCCCAGCGAGGATACTCCCCTTTCTCCAGGATGTACATCTCCCCACAGAAGTTCATCTGTTCGTAGCCCACGAAGCTGTGGAGCAGCCAGTAAGCCGGTGAATCTCCTCACTCTGCTCCCTTGACACGGGCGGGCGGCACCACCAGTGGCATCACTTACGGGCCACAGTGGACGCGGAGGGAGCGCACGCGATCAAAGCCGGACTGGCACACGCTCATACACTCGCCCGTTATCTCCATACACCTGCCCTGGAAGTTCTCCTGGTCAAAAATGCACATCTACGGGAAAAGAGAGAACGAGCAGCTTTACTCACAAAAAGATAACGCAGGATGCCTTTGAAGTAGATCAGCAAGCTCTCGGGCTCCCCCTAGTGGTGCAATGCTGCATAAGTTTAGGACACCATGCCATTAATAAGGGTGACCATTTCATCCATGCTGGGGGGGTTTGGACTGTGGGAGGAAACCATCATTATTACCATTATTATAATTCATTATTATATAATTATTATACTACCCAAATATTAATCTAGTTTTCTGTATATGCTTTTGCTAAACGTTGACTGTTCTTTGTTATGTCCTTTTTTGTCTTATAAAAGCACCACCATGGCAAGTTACTGAAACATGCTTCAATAATAATACAATAAAAATGATTCTGTCAGTAATGTTACTGCGAAACAGCTGGACGAGTCTTGTGATCAATGAAACAAACCAGTCAAAGCACAAGAAGAACTGAACTATTTAACCAAACACAGGAGCCTTTCAGTTTTAAAGTAGTTTGTAAATCCAGAAGTAGCTCAAAGTATCTACCCAGACATTAGATGGTCACCCGACGATCAGCCTATACAACTTTGCTCCAGCCATGGATAGAACAGCCACTTACTGCAAACAACCAAGTGGGGTTTCACTGAAGAAATCTATCACAGAGCTGGAAAACATGTTCTCAGCTTGTGATTGTTCATACTGGACATCTTGAACACTTTATGTCCAAAATAGACTGTATTCAGCATACAAGGAAATCTCGGGTGAATCTCAATATGCGTACTTCACCGTACTTGTGTTCTCTTGCTCCCCCATTACGTCATCTTCCATCGCCGAAGACTAGTTCCAATACTCAAGAACAGAAGTACAGAGGACAGTAAAAATCCCCGGATGTTGGCCTTGCTCCGCCCCAAATAACAAGGATACATCAGTTGCATCCTTTCCGAATGAGATCCATCCCACGATTCATTGCACCCCAAGTTCGTTTTTGGAAGGCAAGTTAGCAAGACAGGTCTTGTCAAGACCACAAGTATGATCTTTGCGTTGTTGGTACTGAGATTCACCCCTCATATATGCTTGAGAGTCAGGTATCTGTGTCATCAAAATATGTGCTTAAGAGACTATATCTATCTCATGAAAAAGATCACATTCTCAGCCCCCAGCACTAAAAAGGCTACAGACAGGCTCCCTGCGTGGGCTAACCCGGATTGCGCCAACCAGGCCATACTTTACACTTTACAGTTGCTGTAGGTGCGAATCTGGTGAGCATGTGAGACAGCTGAGAGTCAAACTCACACCTTGTAGGGTATCATCATGTCCATGTCAGAGTTATGGGCAGGCTTCCCATCTGACTGGGAAGAGCCCTTGGAAGATTTCTCAGTGCTGGAAGACATGATGCCTGAGGGGAAAGATAGAAAGAGCGTAATCGATTACTTTACCGAGCTGAAAGCAAATGGCAGGAATCTTTAAGCCTGATGTTCTACGATGACTGAAGCTACTTCCATCACCTCCTGTGTTTTGTATGACCGGCCTGGGTGTGTGTTAATTGAGTTACCTGCTTGCTCCGTCTCCACCTACCTCCTGTGTTTCCCTCAGTCAGGATGCGCCGTTCCCACCCTCGTGGCCCGCTCTTTTATCCCCTGACGCACGGTGGGGGGATTATCAGCAGAGAAACAAACCTGCTGAGCTTCACAGCAGATGAAGAATGAAATCCCTCCATCATCAAAGTGCAGGGAGAGGGAGGGCGAGGTAGAGAGCAACAGGAGTGAAGAAATAAATGTACGTGTACATTGCCTGTGACTTTTTAGTTTTTATTTCTCACCATTAGCCATATCTCATGATTTGGACTGAGAGCATGCATGTGAGCATGGTGATAAAAAGCCAAGTGAACAAATGCTTTGGACACTATTAAACCCACCAAAGTCTGCTGCTGCTTTGAGTGTCACTGCTCTGGGGAGCTTGGTATCAGACCTGAGGTCTCTCATTGGGTCCCATGTATTAATCTACAGCCTTAAGTATGTGTGGTGCTGCCAAATGAGTAGAAATAAAGTAACATGGTAATGGAGCCTTTCTGTGGAAATTTAAGGGCCAAACTGACAGCTAAACGGGCCAATTTCTTGATTTTGCTAGTTAGCAAAATGTCTGCTAACTGTGTCTTATTAGATGATCTAATAGAGATGGTGTCCTCCTTTCTCTTGACCTCTGTATTTTGCAATCTTGCCAGGCCTTATTTCGAAGGGTCTTTTCTCCTTTGTAAAGTTTCCAAATTGTACTCAAGAGCTGAATGGACCCATGTGCGTCTGGCGGCGTCTTGAGCTGCGTGCGCCTCACACCCACAGCCAACAGTAACACGCCATACGGCAGACAGTGCTGACGTCTATGGATGCACACGGCCCCCCCTCCCCTGTATGCGTTCATTTCACAGGGTGTATGGCGCCTCTGAAACTCGTCGTCTGCTGACTCAGCGGAGCAGGCTGAGAGAGGCGAGTCACACGGTCACGTGGTCACCCGTCACGTCTTACAAACATTCTGGCCCTCGCTTGAGGCAGCAACAGCAGTGCCATGAAGCTCCCAAGCCCATCAGAGCTGCATTCCAAAGCAGGGTGAACATCAGAGGAACCACAATCCATCACTTCACTGATCCTGAGTGGGGCTGGGATTTAATGAAGCAAAGAATATCTGGAATCTAGTCTAATGCAATTAATAAATGACTACAATACCGTTAAAAAACACAAAAACATGGTTAACGTATGTCAGCAGGCAAAACAGGTAAAGCATGATACTGTGCCGCGAGACTCACCTTAGGGTGAATGACATCATGCTCATTATGAATGCCACACCTGTTACATGTAAGGTGGAATATAAGCAAATTATATATAAAAAACTGTGCAAATCAATAATGTTGAAACACAAAACCACATATAGTGGTCGATTTCCTTTACCGTAAATGCCCGAACGGGATAATAATTAGAAGTACGCCCTCCGATAAAACCATACCGGCCAGACAACACATTACAGTTGGCAGGTGTAATTCACTATACCACCATTAGGTGGCTTCACATTTCTCCATAAAAAAACACTGATTATTTATATACGTCTTTAGACTTCATCTAGTATAAAGACAATTCACACCGAAACGTTTATTCGGTCTGTTATCATAACTTTATTAAATGCAAACTTAAAAAATCGTACAGAAAACCAAGGAACTTCATGTCCAGTAGAAAATTCAATAAGTGCAAAATAGAAGGTGGTCAATGACTACGTGACACACCATAACAGAAATGCATCTCAGCTTACTCGTATAAACACAGACATATACACACCGCAACAAGCGACAGTCCCTTACTGCCAAAGTATGCCTCGTTCACAGACACCTCCCTGGAATACCGTCTAACAGCAATTCTCCCAAAAGCACTCCACCCTTACCCGGCATTTTTATTTCCCATATAGTACAAACAGCAGACTGGGGTGGGAATTTGGGAAAAAAAAAATTGAGAAATCAGTCTGGTCCCGGAGAGGAATCCGTTGGTTTCGGGCGCAGCCCGCAACCGTCCGCCTCCTCAGGAGCTCATCTTCCTCAGCTACTCGTCCCGCACCGATATGTCTGTCAGCTTGCGGCCCAGCCGCTCGTGCAGCACCAGGTACTTGGCCACGCAGCGATCCAGGCACACGGCTTCACCCTTGGACAAATCAGCCTCCTTGTGCTGGGGCGGCACACACTTCTTATGGCAGGCACTGGTCATGCTGGTGTCGGGTAACAGTAATGTTGATTAGAGGTGGTCTGCTGCTGAAATGCTGCTTCACATACACATCATACAGCCTGACGTGCGAGCAGTTTGCAGGATCTACACACCCTGAGCCACTTTCGTTACACTTTTTTTAAATTAAGATTTTTGCGTGTACTCCAAATGAACTGTCCCTGTTCACTGAACATCTTTTGTAGTTATTTTAACATTTGTTATCGCGGAAAAATCAAAATTACTTTAGACCTCCATTGAAATTGAATGCAAACTGAAATTTACATTGGTTTTTGAGCGTAATCCCCAACTACCACCACGTTTTGCAACCGATAAAAAGATGATGACGGAACATAGTACTTGTAGTTAATAAAGAGGATGCCATCCATGATCAGAAATCGTTTAAGTTACCGGTTAAACATATCGGCCATCATTTCCACCTCAAGCTCGGCCGCCAGCTGATACGCCTTCATGGGATCCATAACTGAGAACCCGAGTTACGCTTGAGAAAAAACACGAAGCTGAAGTAAGACAAATCTTCGGCTCATATTAAAGTTAAAAAAAAAAAAACCTCGTCTAAGCAATACGTGTAAATGGCGACACCTGGCGGTCATTCCTGTTTCTCCGTTTACAGCAAATGCGAAGGTTCCGAAAACTTTCTGCATACTTTCAAAATCAAACCCCGTGTCGTCGGCTGATTGTAATTGTAGTTGTACTGGTGGATTATTCAAATGAACCTAATAAGCAAAAAATGTTTACACATATAATCCTGCACGAGGGACAACCTCAGCTGGTTGGTGGTTATTTCATCTGTCAAAGTAACATTTCATATGCATCAAAGACGTTGGAAAAAAGGGAGTAACTAATCACGTCATGCTGGGTTTTGCCTTATAGTAGGAGCCAAATGTAAGCCAGTCACTGACTACAGTATGCAGTCTTACCATTGGTACTCGGTGTGCAGTTTAGGTGATCACATCTATCTCCTGGTCCTCCTCCGATGACTCACTGGGACTGAGGTCCACCTGCAGGGTTCCTGGTAGCTGGTTCAGCAAAATGGCAGGAGGACTTGAGAAATCTATGATGTCAATTTCCTCATCTTCAAGCACTGCTATCGGGTTTGTGAATTTGCACAGAATCTGATCTTCCCTTGGGTACTCATCCACTTGGGAATCACAGCCGTTCTCCCCATCTCTCATTTCAATCACTTCTATATCAACCTCCTCTTGTCCTTCCTCTTTTTCCTTTCTTGCGTCCATCTCTTTTTCTGAGCTTCTTTCAGATCCACTCTCAATCACCTCCACACAGGATTTCCGATAAATCCTGCATGACTTCTCTTCTCCCTCTTCTGTAGTGAAGTATAGACTAGAAACATTTCCCTTTCCTCCTGCTTCAGCCTCTTCTGTTATCTCCTCACATCTTACTTCCTTTTCCTTTATTTTTGTAGTTTGATCGATTCCTCCCATTTCAGTTCTTTCTATTTCAGAAATTCTAATTAGTCTGTCGTCAGTCATCACAGCTTCCATAGCATCTACCTCTCCTGCTCCATCTTTGGTGTCAAGACCATTGCCTGTTCCTACTGATAGAAAAATGTGATTGCAACAAGCTTTCACCAATCCTTTATTTATATCAAGGCATTCTCTCTCACCAGTCTTCAATCTCTCTGTCTTTGTCAAACACGTACCAACTTCCTTTAATCCTCTCCTAGGCTGAATTCCATTTGTATTCTTAAGTTCAGTTTTTCTTTCTCCTTCCCATAAGGCTTTGTCATCGTGTCCAACTTTCACTGTATTATCTCCTGACCTTATATCTCCCAGCTCCTCTCCAACAACCATGTTACTGTCCCCCAATCCTCCCTTCCTGCTCAGAGTATCACACCCCTCCACCGGTTCAGTGTGCAGATCCAAGTTCTGGTTTTCTGCTAAAATTACTGCCGATACCCTTTGGGTTCTTGGTTCTGGACAATCAGATCTTCCACTTTTGCTGGAACATGTCACCTGTGAGCCTTGCATAGGAGTGAGTTTCTGTGATGGAAGCAGGCAGACACTTGACCTGCCCTTTCTCAAATATCCCACTACAGCCCTGTTTTGCGTTGTCTCTATCGAACTCTCCTTTACTCTTTCATAGTCCCTCTCGGATGGGTTGACTTTTTCTACTGTCTTACACTTGCATATGTCACCTGTTGTTTGGTATAATCTTCTTGAGTCCCCGGTGGCCTTATAGCACTCCCTTGACTTACTGTCTCTGTTTCCAAAATCCAAATACGCAAGATGTCTGTTGGGACTTTGTCTGGGAAGTCTTCTGACTGCAGAAAGACCCCCGACAACTCCAGAGGATTTCACTGGCATCTTAATTTCAGTGATTAGCAGTTTCTCCATAATACTCATGGGCCTGAATATGTAATCATCTACTTTCTGTTTTTTGTGTCTCAAAACTTCACACTGCTTCTGTTTTTCCACCTTTCTCTTTACACGAGAATCTCTTCTCATCTCAGTATTTATTTCATCTTTTTCCCTTTTTCCACATCCGTCCTTCGTTTCTCTATGCCACATATTCAAGTTAGGCATATAATTTGGTGCAGAAAGTTTAAAATCACTGGTCTGATGGAGGGATGTAAAAATCTGCGGAAGCAGTTTTGCCTGATGGGAGGCAAAAGCTGTCAAACCTTGTTGTTCTTTTGGTCTGTGAAAGTCATTTACTATTAAAGGACATACATTAGGGGGTCTGCTAATGTTACCATCAGCACTCTGCCAATCACAGGATGACGTCCTCTTAAATGGCCCATCTAGCAGTATGTTATTCCAGAATCCATGTGAAATATTCACATTACTTCTACGCCAATTCAAATGTTCAGATACTGCACTGTCCTCTTCTCGTTCTCTATCCTGGATAGCATCAATTCCTTCTCCAGGATTTTGGAAAGATTTCTCCACGCATTGATTAGGGAATTCATTTTTAGATGACTGCATCAGGCATTCATAAATGCCAGCAAGGCCCTGCAAAGGCTTCCTGAGAATTGCATTGTGAAGTTGACTAGATGGGCCTGTTGTCTGAGATCGCTCTGGGGTTTCATGGGAAAAGCACGAGGAACTAGGGTCTTGAAGCATCTTGTAGTGTTCTTCAGTAATGAATACATTAAGGTTTAATGTACTTTCCAAAGGACTCACCGCTGAGACCATTGGGTCTTTAGGAACTGTGTTGTCCCCAGAAATTGCTCTTAAGGACAGGGAATGGGGTGGAATCTGCATTGTATGGTCTTGCCTCAAAACCGTGGGTGCACAAGCCACTGCATTGCGGAGCAGTTTGTTAGTCTGCTTGACTGGCCCAGTAAAGTTGCAAATCTCCCTGCTTTGGCCTTTTGGGGTGCTGCGGTGGAGCCCCGTAGCAGGAACAGGTGTTGGCATGGATTGGAGATTCACATCCTGTACTCTGTCTACAGTTATTTGTGAGCAGGCAAGAGTCAGGGCAAGGGTGGGTTCAGAGGTCCGAGCCAGAGAGCTGCAGGTTTGGGATGCAGTCATGTTGTCAGTATTATCCATGCAACAGACGAAAGGGAGATTGTGTGGAGAGAGAATGTGAGGGGGAGTGTGAAGGGCATCAGCTTGAAGGAAAGAAACAGAGGAGCATTAATATATCAGTGCAACATGAGTTCCACAGCTCAACATGAACACCTACACTTAAGATGGAAAACCTCATGTTCATGAACACCTGATTTTATTCCCAAGTTCAGCAAATTTACACCTTTTCTGAACTTTTGAATGTATACAGATTTATAAGGAACAAAACTGATCTACGACTCTGCACCAACTGGCCTATATAGAGTAAAAGTTCATCATACTTAAATTTGTCGATGCAAGTGATTTGCAATAATACACCTTGGGGGGGGGGGGGGGACGCTCACCTGTTCCCATGCTGTGCTGAGGCCTTGGGGCCATCACCACACCTGAAATGGTGCCACCAGCGGAAGAGACTCCCATGCTGACATCTGGCATCCAGTGAGCGGGCAGACCTGCACTGTGAGGACTCCTGTTCAGTGGCTGGTGAGACTGGCACCTGCGCACATGTGCACCGTTACGCTTTTCAGGGAGAGAGGAGAGCACACTGAGTCCCATAATGACATCCTCAGGGACACAGAGTGTAGATGCCTGCAGGCGGGATGGACTGGAATGGGGACATTGTGCCTGCAGAGCGAGGAGATCAGGGGTGAAGAATGGGAGGAGAGCCATGTCAGGGGCATTCTGTGGGGGAGGGGGACAATTAAAGAGATTCTAAATTTCGGCATTTTGCAGGAACCCACATGCAGTGGTGGGCACAGATAACCGAAACATTAGCTTTGATAACCCCTAATACACTAATTCCAAAGTTTCTTAACATTAATAATGTAGAACCAATACACCACTAAAAACTTTACGCTGACAACCACTAACTTATTATATGAATCTAGCATTGGTTTGGTTTAACACTTAAGTTAAAATTTAACACTCTAACAAGTCCCATCTGTCAGACTAGAGTGATTACTAGGGGATATTTAGGACTTTTCCTAATTAAATATCTTTGGATTCTGTAGTGTCTCCGAAATAAATAGATTTGTCTATGATATTCAATTTGTTATGTCTTGACTGGCTCATGCTGACATTTTGCCTTCAGGGAAGCTGCCTACCTGCGACTAGGAAGCAGGGCCTTAGCTCTTTGTTGAGCTATAGCTATGTCAATCAGAATTGGGAAAATACAACTAGTGGCATGCATCACAAAGCAGGATTTCTTGCTCAGCTGAATAGCTTATTGGATTTAAGGCAGTCTGAGCTAAATGCAAGTGAATGAAGATAAAGTCCATTTAAACTAGGGTTCCTTAAATCCAAGAAGTTATCCAGCTAAGCGAGTAATCCAGCTTTGTGATACAGGCCCCTGTTCTGCGTTTGGTTCAGGATACCCCAGTTTTAATGGACTTTATCTTTGTTCACTCTAGCCCGGGCTACCTTATATCTAACAAGTTATCGACCAATCACGTCTTGTGTTTACACATAGGCAGACAACAGCGTACCAGATAGACTGTTACAGATATGCTCACAGGCAGGAACAAATATGTATGATCTTAGGGTTTACTAACACTTCTGACCATCAAACTGTATGAGCTTTATCTCTGAAAAAATGTTAGCAGAACAAAATTTTGCAGATGTTAATTGGTCTGTTAATGGTTTTCAAAGTTAGCGGAAATGCTAATCCACTAATAAAAAAAAGTTAGCTTCACTGATTGGTGGTTAGCGGATTAGTGGAACCCTGCCTACCACTGCCCCCATGAGGTGATGTTTACTACTCAACCAGTAGATCACCCACTGACATCTGTAGAGTAGTGGAATGGGACACAACCCACTTACCCCCGCAGACACCATGCTGAATGCATACATCTAACTACACTTCAACAGCAGTTTATTATTGACTTTGTTAAACATAATGATGAACACGTTTTTGTCTTACTTCCAAAAATAAGTTTCCAAATGATTTAGGCTACACGGTTATTAATAACTCGGGTTGCAGTTAAACAAGCACAATATCCTTTATTCCACTTTAAGGGCGGTTTTCCACCACACCAAGTACCGTACTTTTGGAACTTTCACTTACCCATTGACTTCTAATCGAGTACCAGTACCAGTACCAGAAGTTCCAGTACCGAAAGTGACAAACCAGCTGGGGTACTTCGGTACTTTGGGGTGGGACTTGAAACGCTTTCTTTGTCGATTGGTTATGCAAATAGTCTGCCGCTAAAACACAAACTAAAAAAACACTGCCTTGAAATCAGCTGCAAACTCAGAAAACGATGAACAAAGTGTGTGTGTGTGTGTATATATATATATATATATATATATACACACATACACACACACACACACACACATACATACACATACATACATACATACATACACACACACACACACACACACACACACAATAAGATGTGTATATACTAGGATCCTAGCAATGTTATTTTGTTATGATATATGTTGGGGTATTTAAAGAACAAAAAAGGAGTTTTGTAAATTTCTCTCTCACAAACCCATATTCGAGTGACTTAAACATCAAGGATGAAAATGATTATGATTGCTGCAGAAAACGCATGCAGCACTGATGCAGAAGCAGTGGAGAAACATTAAGGTAATTTTAAAAGATATATTAGATAATATATAAAGGGAATCATAATTTAAAAAGCTAGGTATTGTTTTTTTCTATAACAGAGAAAAAAATATTTTTGCGAAACTTTAACCCCCTGCGCTATAATGTCCGTACAGAACTGAAAGTAAGAAAAAGCCTGATTTTAATATAACTGACTAGCGATGTATGAATTGCTTGTGCAGAACATGCGATTTTGGTATCAGTATCGCACGTTGTCCAGCCCTATAATCTACTACAGCCATCTTTCGAATTAAATACAAATTATCTCGCCTTGCATTGTGATGTCATTTGGTGCCGGTACCAGTTTTCATGCCAGTGGAAAACCAACACCTTGCAGTACCGTACTTTTGGTACTTTCTCTAAGTACCAAAAGTACGGTACCTGGTGTGGTGGAAAAGCACCCTAATGGATTTCACAGGTTTCCTGCTTGGGTCCTCTGGTTCCACCCACCATGTTGAGAGCACCACTGTTCACCACAGCTTGACTTTCTTGTAGATCTGACTGCCAACTCCAATGGCCTGCTTTTACCACTGGACACCGCGCCCTGGGTTTGATGGTGACATCTTGCTCCCTCGTGCTCACAATCTCCCAGAGTTCTGCTCTGGACTGACGCCGCAGTCTGATTTTAGAGATCTGTCTTTCTCTCACTCGTAGATTGTTTCTAGTCCCGACCAAATGTCCTCCTCTTCTTTTCCTCCCAACCATCGTCTTTTCATCTCCTACTTCACCTGCTCCTTCTCTCTGCTCTATTGTTTCCAGCTCTGCAATATCCCTGGCTTCCATCTTGTCCACTTCCCCATCTTTGTTCCCACTACATGTATCATTCCTTGTGATGCAGACTTCAGCGTGGGAAATGAACAAAGGAACAGTAGTGACATCTTCACTGAGGGTCATGGTGGAGGCTTCAGCCCGGGACAGAGCTGACAGAGCAGCAGTGACATCTTCACTGAGGGTCATGGTGGAGGCTTCAGCCCGGGACAGAGCTGACGGAGCAGCAGTGACATCTTCACTGAGGGTCATGGTGGAGGCTTCAGCCCGGGACAGAGCTGACGGAGCAGCAGTGACATCTTCACTGAGGGTCATGG
Organism: Isichthys henryi; assembly: GCA_026776945.1. Classification (NCBI taxonomy): domain Eukaryota; kingdom Metazoa; phylum Chordata; class Actinopteri; order Osteoglossiformes; family Mormyridae; genus Isichthys; species Isichthys henryi. The sequence continues at coordinate 9,666,444 of JAODJX010000053.1, read as the reverse complement.
TGGAGGCTTCAGCAGAGGTGATATCCTCCAAGATGTGCTCAGACAGTCCTCCTTTCACCTCCCGATGTCTCCCTGTGACTTGTATTGCCCTGCCCAATGCTACTGTTCCTCCCATTCTGCTCACATCTCCTGATCCTCTTCCCCAACCTCTCTCCTTCATGGTGTCCACATCTCCCTTGATTCTGCTTACAGGCTCTTCCTCTCTGCACATCGTCTTCATATGCTGTGCCCATCCATCTCCTCCCACCTCCATACCTTCCTTGCCTGTTCCATTTGCCTCCACTAGGTTCTCAATACCCAGCCAACTGGCTACAGCCATCACCTCCTCCTGCTCCAGCTCCCCCTCACCCTGCAGCTCCCCAGAGTAAAACAGACCCACCAGCTTCAGCAAGGTCTGGGCCCTTACGCTCTGAAGCTGAAGCAGGCGCCCCTGTCCAGATGTGAGGACTCGGGCAGCAGAGAACGCCCTGGCAAGCTGGGGGCTGAAAGCAGCCAGGACACAGCTATGAACAGGTATGGAAACACCTAGAGAAGGTAGGAGAACAATTTAGGTGACTTATTTAAGCAGCAGCTGCACAGAACAGGCAGAAGCAGCCTTACCGTCAGCCTGCAGCATGGTGTCACAGAACAGGTTAGCATGCTCCTGCTGGCGCTGGAGCTCCCGCAGGAGCCGCTGCTCAAACCCGCACAACCATCGCCTCCACATTGGCCTTCTGCTGTGGGGGAGGCAGCAGCAACACTCTGCCGCCATCAGCCAGTATGGCTAAAGGCACTTTCAAAATGAATGCAAGTAAACATCCTTTGCAGCAAAACACATCCATTAAATACATTGACGTGCTATAATATTCATTACAAAAACTGATGACAAAAATGATCCAGGCAGGTTAAGCAAGCACCGAAGATGCTATAAGTATTACCAAATTATTTGTCAGGTATATATGTCTTCTGTTGTGATTTCAGTTAAGAACAAATATCTAGCAACAACAGGTCAAGGTAAACCCATGTCTATCCATGTGACTGTGTTAGTCTGTCTTGTGTGTCTCTCCTTTGGTTCGTGTGTGTGTGTCTCTCTAAGGCCCTGTATTTACTCAGACAATCAGATCGCAAGTGGGCAGCACTATATACAAGTGTAAACAACCATTAAGATGCATTGTGATCCAATCACTGAAACCCTTCGCAGAGCTGGTCTGGGGTGCATCTGACCACATATCTTTTGTATTGTAAACGATAATGCATCCTGATTTACCCTCAACAAGGATAAGGAAATATGTCATCAATACAGGACGTGGTGTTTGTTTTGTTGAGTGTTCCAAAGCTCAAACAAATGGAGAGGAGCATTGATATTCGTGGTTGGAGTGCAAGTGAAACCAGATGCCCAATAAACCTAGATGACTCCTATTGTAACTGGTCATTTTTTGTCGTCTAAGCTGGCCCATGCTAAACAAATCTGGCGCTTGCCTGGTGACAGAGACTTACGTAATATCTGTGTGCAGGGCCATTTGACCATCTAGCAGAAGTGACGCAGGCAGTAATAAAATCTGCACACAAGCGGTCAGCTGGACACCTTGGAGACGCATAATAGGTCCTTGGAGATGCATGACAGACACAGGTTTAAATGCCGATGTGTCTTGGCTGTTCATTTGTGATCCAATTGCCCAAAATGCATTTTAAAACCAAGTGTAACCAGGGCCGGCTGGCCTGCCTGACTGTGTCTGCCCGCCCGCCTGCCTGCCTGCCCGCCCGCCTGCCATATATTGCTAAAACCTGTTAGCAGAATGGAATAAAAATATGCATTAGCAATAAACATTTCTAAAACACCAAGGTTGTGCAACATAATCATTTTATCCAAGCTTTATAGTGCTTTGGTAATAATGTTGGCAATAAATCACTTTTTCCAAAAACACAACACTAAATACCTGAAAGTAGTTACACATAGTTAGTTAGTTCATAATACATCTAACATAAAAGCTTGTAACAGGAGTTAAATGGTGTAACCGATTACAGCATTTGACATTTCAAATTCAGATCAAATTTGACAGGCATTATCATAGATACCTACATAACCACAAACCCATGGTGTGAATGTTTCAAAACATAAGTTTTAAAAGTAAATACTCATTTTCAGAATTATGATGAATTGCCCGTGTTTTCCTGGGGACATACAATTTCACATGCAAATTTAAGCATACCTAACCATACCTTAAAATGTCAAACTATCTGATGTTATTAACCTTGACATACACCAGTTAGGGCCAAATATTTTCTCAAAATGTATTAAAACTAGACATTTTTGACTAGGTCCACAAAAAACAATGCATGCAAATAATTTATGTTCATTTTCAAATTTTAACAGCTTTAAATTGAACTAAACCATATGGACACTGAAATTAGCGTCACGTCATTGACCCATAAACCCACAAACATTCGATAGTGGTGAGATTGCGGTTAGAAATTGTTTCTTAGTTGATTTAATTAAAAGGTTTAGTGAAACTGCAACAAAACGTATCAGTTAAACCAAAAGTTTACCTGAAGTCGAAAACTAACTCTTATTTCATACCTTGTTTTCTTCCCGTCTTACACTGCCGTTCCGCCACTCACAGTCCCGAGCTAGCCAGAGAGTGCGCGTGCTTGCGCCGTGTCCATACCGCGCCGTGCCCGTGGCGCAGACAGATCCGCTCGCCAGTCCTGTACGATAGAGCCGGTTCCGTGACTTAAATAAGCATAAAATAAAAGCAACCCGCGCGCCCTTCCTCGCTATTCCCGCCAGTTCTGCCTTGATGGTCTCGAAGACATCGCTCACAAACGGTCTTCTCATTTATGAAATGGCAGGGGTCAACACCATGACGTACATTTCTATCAAAATACAATATTTACCATGTACATGGTACTTAAAAACGTAGTCTACATAGTTTTTTCTCATTCAAAACATTTTCTCCTCTAACACAGACGAGTCTTGCCACGCGCGAATGGGTTGACGATTCCTGTGTACGGACACTGGCTGTCGATCAGCTTAACACCTTCCAGACTGCAAAGGTTAGTTGTGGAAAAGCCATCAATAAATGTACACAGTCAATCATTGTTGTGCAGAGACTTTTCGGTGACAAGTGTTCGACCGGGAGGGGGCAATCATCGGCGTTCGAATATACACTCGGAACCTCAAAAGTGGGGCGTTTGTAATGGTTCGAGCAAAAGAGGTAAGTAAGTGTTCAGGAACCCACAGCCCCCCACCGTGCACGTGCCCGCACTCGGTGACGTTTTTCTTCCTAATTTAATATGCAGGGACAATTTCACCCCTACTGGTCAGGTGAAAATGTAATTTGAACACATTGAGTTCATTAAAATTAAATGACGTAGTAAAATTATATTTAAAAATGTGGATCGTGTCAGTGATATCAATGTGTAATAATTTGTATATAAACAAATTATTAATCTGGATAAAGGAATCGGTCATGTCTGTGATACGTCATAGCATTTTGCCAGAATGCCATATGTGCGATAGTTTTAGCGGATTGGCTGGTTAACCGCCTGTGGCACTTATCTTTTCAGCTATATGACTACATTAGTCATAGGTTTTAGGATTTGCATTTGGTTTGAGTGTTGCACAGTTGAGGCACTGTGTATTACATTGCTATGTTGCATCCATGTGTTGCTCATTTTGGTGCAACTTGTAATGAATGGGCGGTTGGCTCACCTTACATCCCCTTGGAGAAGAGCCTAGTCGCCTATAGAAGGAGATATGCTCCAGACCAACTAAAATGTTCAAACTTAAATGCAATTTTAATGCACGATAAAAGATACATTCATAATCCTCTAACCTGTAATTCAGTTTAATTTTTGTTAGAGAAGGTAAGGAACTTGCACTGATCCAGTACGTTGCCACAGCCACCACACAGCAAACCACCTCAGGGATGAGAACCTGAGTGTAGCCATGTGGCAGGAGATACCTCAGCACCACACCAGTCCAAATGGACCAGTGTGAGGTTTTTTCCAGCGGCTGTAGTGCCAATCCTGCCATCAACCCCCAACCTTTTCCCTATAAGTTGGAGGACCTCCTTATGGGGCTGGATGTAGATTAACACCATGGCCAAGATGAAGCAATTGCAGGCCTTTGTCAAGGGCCTAATGGAGTAGAATCACTCTGGGCATTCATAGGATTTGAACCAGCAACCTTCCAGCTGTTGGCACAGATCCCTAGCCTGAGAGCAACCACTCCACCGTTGTTACAGATTAATAATTAGAAAAGTTAGGAATAAATTTCAAAAATAAGTGTTTTATTCTTTCCGTTACAATTCCTCCTCTTCGGCACTTGACGTTGCTAAAACTGTATTTGAAGTGGCGTCTCTCGACAACCCCCTGTACCCAGTACCAGTGAATGTGAATTCCCAGTGCCAATGATTGCAAAGAACCAGTCACTGTTGTCTGAAAATATTTTATTTAAAAAAAGTATTGCTAGTTACACTTTTCATTAAAAAAACAGAAATACATGTAATGTTAAAGCAAAGAGACGATGATCCCAAGGTATAGTATTGAGAATTGACATTGACCAATGTTTTAAAAAAAAGGAATTTATTATTTTATAGAAATTAATGCTAAGTGTATTTTAAATGCATATCAGTTTACTTACCACTCCCAATATGGTTCCAAAATCATAATCCCAAAACGTAATATAAAAACACAGTATGTTAATTGGAACAATGAAAAACACTTACTGTCTGTGTATGTGTTTAATACAGTGTTTCTCAACCCGGTCCTCAGGGACCCACAGATGGTCCACATTTTTGCTCCCTCCCAGCTCCCTGCCACACAGTCCACATTTTTGCCAAGTCCGAGGACTGGAGTGGGAAACAGCTTTGGCTGCCATCATGCTGACATTTTTAACCAGCTACTTTGGCTACGATGTAGAGTTGCAGTGAAACGCTCATTTCTATAAAGTGACTTTTAAACCACAAGACAAAGCATCTATGGATGACAGGAGAGTGTAGGCAGTATGCAAACACACTGCAAAGCCGTGGCAACAGCCCAGCTATTCGATATAACATGACCTGCAGGGGGTGCTATTGATTAACTCATTAATGTGATATTCTGGTGGAACTCCTCTGCGTAATGACAAAATATTTACTCCCCAATAATAAAGTTCTCATCTTATTTACACAAATTTGTGAGAATTACCAAGGAAGCAGACTAATAAAAGCTTTTAATGGGTTTGCACGCAGGCGCCATGTGGTCCTATTATAAACGGCCAGTCGTCTGGCTGTGTTGCCCCTCACACGCCATGCTGCAGGTACCGTACCACAGGGGATTCGTTCCCAGCCTGCAGGCCATCACACATTGACCGTCAAAGCGCAGAAATCTGACCAAGTACACGAGCCCTACATAAATACATTAATAATCTAATCTGTACAGTATAAACCATTAAGCATCATCTATTAAGCATGATCCAAACATTTTTTTACTGAAAACTAATCCAATGTACATTTATAAATCAGGAGCTATTTTTCTTCTTTTGGAAAAAGCTGCTCGTTAAGACTAAAGGCGCATCGGGATGTGAGTGGAAGGGAGGAATTTGGGGCTGGCGGGTGTGCATCCAAGAGGCTCAGCGCGTGGGGATGGGATGGTCCCTCCTGTTCGTGCAGAGGGTCAGTCTGTGTGTGTGTGCTGATTTAGGGCACAAGAGAAAGAGACGCCAAATGAGAACATAAAATGAGGAACAGCTTGCAGAGTGCTGGCGCTCACGTCACGGGCACGGCACCCCATGCAGGAACACACGTACCATGCAGGGTCATGCATGAGGGGGGGCATGGTGGGGGCTAACCGTCATAGGAGTCAACCAGAGGCATGGGGCTTTTTGGGTCCTCTTGCAGCCCGCCCTGGGGACGGAGAGGGGCGGGGCCAGGTGGAGGAAAAATTACAGGAGCAGGTTAGCAAGAACAACCGGTGGAAACTTCAGAAGGAGTGACCATTGCTCTCTGAGCCAAGTCACCTGTCAGCACGCCTCAAGGACATAACCTGTAACTGAGGAAACCAGTCTGATTCATGCAAACACTTGCCCTACTTCTCACTGCCCTGGCTCAGCCCAGTCCAGTAATTTAAAACTTTAGTAGGCAGTGAGACTGTGTACAAATGAGGGCAGCACAGGCATTACGTACCTGGACGCCATCTTTGTCTAAAGTGTCCATGGAGTCCATGGTGTTCCTCCGTGCCCTGTTGTCCAGGGTTGAATAACCCTCTGCAATAGAGAAAACAGCTGTGCATACAGACAGAAGGGCTGGAGCCATCCTGATATAGACAAGAGCAGCTAGACATTTAACATCATGAGGGTACACACACTTTGGAGACAGGACAGGGAAGCGGGCCCCAGGA
>JAODJX010000053.1:9608081-9633893 GCA_026776945.1 Isichthys henryi | reverse complement strand
ATCAGCTAGCCTGTCTGTGTCTCTCCCTCAGAGCCATATCGGTCGGCCTGTCTGTGTCTCTCCCTCAGAGCCCTATCGGTCGGCCTGTCTGTGTCTCTCCCGCAGAGCCCTATCAGTCAGCCTGTCTGTGTCTCTCCCTCAGAGCCCTATCGGTCGGCCTGTCTGTGTCCCTCCCTCAGAGTCCAATCAGCTAGCCTGTCTGTGTCTCTCCCTCAGAGCCATATCGGTCGGCCTGTCTGTGTCTCTCCCTCAGAGCCCTATCAGTCAGCCTATCTGTGTTGCTCCCTCAGAGCCCTATCGTTCGGCCTGTCTGTGTCTCTCCCTCACAGCCCTATCGTTGGGCCTGTCTGTGTCTCTCCCACTCAAAGCCCTATCGGTCAGTCTGTCTGTGTCCCTCCCTCAGAGCCCTATCGGTCGGCCTGTCTGTGTTTCACGCTCAGAGCCCTATCAGTCAGCCTGTCTGTGTCTCTACCTCACAGCCCTAACTTTGCTGTTACAGCCATTTCAGCCTCTAGTTCAGACTGCAGTGCTTTAAACACCACACCCCTGCTGTTTTCCTCATGACAGCATAGCACTCAGGTATAGAATGCAGTACACTAACCACCAAGTCACAACCTTACACACCTACCTGACCAAATACAGAGGCGATGATGCGTCTGAACCTCCTCTTCTCCTTGTCATCGCCTCCCCTAGGGGCAGAGGACAGGTTCTGGCTTTTGCTGTGGGGGCGTCTCTTGTTGCCTCCACCTCTGCCTTCGACACTCATGCTGGAACAGTTGCTCCACCTTCGCTGCTGCTCATTGTTGCGCTTCATAAACGGCTGAGAAGTTAAGGGAGTGTCTCACTGACATGCTAACTGACCTAAAATGCCAACTGACATTCCATCACATGCTAACTTATATGGCATCACATGCCAACTGACATGCCATCATATGCTAACTAACGTGCCATCACATGCTAATTTACATGGAATCACATGCTAACTGATATGCCATTGCATGCTAACTTACATGCCACTACATGCTAATTTCATGCAATCACATGCTAACTGACATACTATCATATGCTAACTAATGTGCCATCATATGCTAATTAACATGGAATCACATGTTAACTGATATGCCATTGCATGCTAATTTACATGCAATCACATGATAACTGACATGCCATCACAGGCTAATTTACATGCAATCACATGCTAACTGACATGCCATCATATGCTAACTGACATGCCATTACATGCTAATTTACACACCATCACATGCTAACTGGCTTACTACCTTACTCAATGCCAAACTCACACATGGACCCCAGCACAACAGTCGGCGACAGACACAAGCTCACTCACACTCACAGAAGTAAAGCTGAAGATTCTCACGTGCTGGACTAACAGAGACCCAGCCATCTCCTTTTCATTCACCATGAAGGCAGCGACATATGCAAAGGCTCACCCGTTAACTGCTGATCTGAACAGGTAGAGAGACACGGCCGGATTACACACACCATCTCACCTGTTTAACTGCCTTGCTTGAATCCTGTGGTCTGTCCATCCCTTTCACAGCCAGTTCTGCTGGAGCATCTGTCCACGTCGGTCACATACACGCTGTCCTTTCCCTCTCCCTCTCCCCCCCTCGGCTGCTCTCCCTCCCACGCTCAGTCTCTTCTGCCTCTCTGGCCAGTAAAAGATGCAAATTCCATAGCCATGCAAAAGTGATTTACTGAAGGAAACTTGAAGTGAAATGTTAACTGAGTGAAACCAGAAAACGGGACAGATGGATTAGCTGTGTATACTGTATGTGTGCTGCCTACATATAATTAGTCAACTACTGTATGAGTGACAAACACCAGCGAGAGGTGCCTGACAAAAGCTGTCCGCACACTAAGAGTGCTGGAATATTCTTCACCTCCTCCTTCTTAATAAGTGGGCAGGGATCCTCTGACTGGGTTATCGGGATTTTGTTGGATCACAGTGATTTTCACCCAATGTATTATTCACTTCTTAGGCCCTCTGGGCTGCTCATCACTACCACACTCCTCATCTCCGCCACGCTCCTCATTGCACGCCTGGCTCATTATTGTCTGCCCACAATGCTCTTCATTACCACTAGGCTTCTTATTTTCTACCCTCCAGGCTCCTCATCGCCACCAGGTTCTTCATTGTCTGTCCACCACACTGTTCATTATCTGCCGTCTGCGCTCCTCCTCGTTGCCACCAGGCTCCTCATTATCTGCCCACTGTGCTCCTCGTTGCCACCAGGCTCCTCATTGTCTGCCCACTGCACTCCTCATTGCCACCAGGCTCCTCATTGTCTGTCCACTGCGCTCCTCGTTGCCACCAGGCTCCTCATTATCTTCCCACTGCGCTCCTCGTTGCCACCAGGCTCCTCATTATCTGCCCACTGCGCTCCTCGTTGCCACCAGGCTCCTCATTATCTGCCCACTGTGCTCCTCATTGCCATCAGGCTCCTCATTGTCTGCCCATTGCACTCCTCATTGTCAGTGCTCTCTTCATTGCCATTGTACTCCTCATCACTACCGTGGTCCTCATCACTGACCCGACGTGCCCCTCATCACCACTGTAGCATGCCCCTAATTGCTGTCCCAGTACACTTGTCATCGCGACCTCCCCCCTCCATTAATCCCCTGCTTCCTGTTCTCTTTTGTCCCCAATCCTCTTAGCGAACCCCATTCCTATTGTTCCCTTATCATCTCTCATGGCCAGCCCCCCTTCGGTCCCCAGCCCCCCAGCGGGTTTTCAGGTTGTATGAGGGGTCAAAGCCTGCTTGGCACAGATTAAAATAATCACAGGGATGAGCTCGTCGCTCGTCGCACTACACTTTTACATGCACGCTCTCTAATAAATTAAAAAATACAAGGAAAAGATAAAAAAATAATTCAGTGGCTGTGCCTTGGAATTAGGGAGTTCTATTAAAGTCCCCCCCCCTGATAAAACACAATGTGAGGGGAAAAAAGGTATAAATGAATGCAGTGAACAGTCAATGAGTGAATTTGATGTGTTGTAATCAAGAAAAATGGTCAAGTGTAATTATCAGAGCAACACTGTGAAGGGCCAAGTTTTGTGGAGTCCATGCCTTGATAGCTCAGAGCTGTTTTGGCGGCACAAGGGTGACCTACACAATATTAGGCAGGTGGTTATAAAGTAATGGCTGATAGGTATATCAATTTGTGGGAAAGAAGATGGTGGCAAAATTGCACAGCATCAAGAACAGTTCTGCCTAGCCCCACCAGGGGGCGCTCTTGGAGCACCTTTAGCCGCTGGGTTATTTCACCACGGTGTGCTAAAAGGTGCTGCAGCAGATCCTTCCTGACGTGCCAATCCCCAGGCACTGCCACAACACTGGATTTGCTCACTGCAGTCCCCAAATAAAAGTTCCATGATGGAAATCAGCCTGCAAATTTGCACAGTCTTTTTTGAACAAGTCACCTTCCCAATTTAAGATATCCAATAAAAAATGTAGATGCATGACAAAATCTTGCTCCCATATAAACCTGCTGAGATTTGGAAGTGTTCCCAATGAGGCGTTCCATGCGTAGCTACCTCGAATTTGGAAGTTTGTTCATGTCGTCTATAGGTAGGTAACTAGCTCGATTTGGGAAGTTTGTCTATTCTGGCTTACCGTAGTTGAATGTCGCCATTTGGGAAGTTTGTTCATAGAGGCTTTCCGTATGTAAATATCTCCATTTGGGAAGTTTGTCCAGTCTGGTTTTCCGTAGGTAGCTGCCGGGATGAATCGGGAAGTTTGAGGGTGGAACAACGAAATGTCTTTTCGGTGTCGTTAACTCGTTAGCAGAATAACTATAATATTGCTTTATTCGTCAGGGTCTACCCGGTTTGTTGTTATATGTCAAATTTCAACGATTCGTGTTGTTTGTCAGTGTTGAACTGTTGTAATCACCATCGTTTTCCATCAGATACGTAGCTAGTTAGCTGTCGTTGTTTAATAAATGTTCTGACATCATTTGCACGAAGGTGATCGCTGACCATTAATAAGCTTTTCGGCGATGGAGGGGTTTTGCAGCAAAGAGGCAAAATGTCATAGTTAAATATAATAAAACTCCACATGTAGATAGCTAAGTGGTGATTTCAAAATTCATGTACTGCACCCCTCACGCAGAGCATCTGTAAGGAGGGAACTCCGTATTAATAAGTAACACCGAGATGTCGGAGGCCATCCTCGCGTTCCAGGCGCAGCTATCCGGCGTCATGGAGACGGTCTTCAAGGCAGCCATGTACGAGATCGTCAGGCTTGTGGAGGACAGCTTCCTGGAAGAGGTGTCCCGGAGCAGGGAGCAGGTGGAGACCTTGAAGAAGCGCCTGCAGTGGTCCGAGACCAAGCGCAAGGAGCGCGAGGCATTCGGCCAGGCGAGATGTGCCGAGTGCGGACGAGCTGGGGCCGAAGCTCACGGGGGCCAGACGGAGGACAGATCGCCGGGACCCGCTCATGGTCAGCGCTGCATCATGCACCTATCTCAGTTAGAATTTTAATGCAGGTTGATGCTTTACGTGAGCAATTCAGCTTAAGTAATGTGCTTAGGAGGCTACAGCAGGGCTCCAGCCATTGAACGTTGTGATTCCATGTTGTGAAGCTGAGTCAGAGCAGCCTGCTGACTGTGTGTTATGACCTGGGCATTCCTGGTCAGGGGTGACGGAGGGCCGCGGCCTAAAGCAGGAAGGAGCTCAGGAGATCAAGTGGGCCGGCTGTCCCAGGGAGGATGTGGAGCCTCTGTCGAAGGTCCTGGACCAGGAGGCGGTGCTGAGCACTGACAAGTTATCAGAGGTGTGTAAATGTATTAAAATGACCTTTTGCATGCGTGATTAAATTGGAGATATGCTAATTTAATGCTTTATTGAGCTCAGCAAGAAATTCCTTCATTTTTAACTTAAAATTTAAACTTGCGAATTTACGTTCAGGAGATTGCTTCATATCCCCAACTTCTTGTAACAGGCTGTACATGTAGAAGGGGATAAGCTGAAAAAGGAGGGTTTCCAGCTGGCAGCAGGAAGCCCCAGGGGCCCAGAACGATGGCCTATTTCCTTGGAGGGTATGTACTAGGAAAGAGTGTCATGTTTATTTCGAGCTCTCTGGTTACTGTTAACCTGGGCGTCTGATTTTCTCCGCTGCACAGCAGAGGAAGGCGACCCTGCTCGCCTGCACGGGGATTTTGGCGAGCAGCAAGCGCAGTGCTCTGCTGAGGATTGGGCCCCCAGCTCGGGGCCGGCCAGCCAGCAGCCCCTGAAGGGGCACCTGCCCTACGGAGCCAGCTTTGACACGGAGGCGATCTGTGGATTAGAAGATGCCCTCAGGACAGAGGCCAAGGCACCATGCTTCGCCCCGGTGTTCGATGTCAGAGAGCTGGGCAGCCAGGCCCTGCAAGACGCCTTCGGGGCTCCGGCTCGCATGCAGACAGAGCTGGAAGCCGTCAGGGTGGAGGAGCGAGCCCCTGTTCTCCCCGGCCCGCTGCGGAGCAGGAGGGCGGCCTGCAGCAACCAGCAGGGTGCCCCTTCACTGTCTTCCCATGACGATGTGGATGTTGGAGAACTGAACTACCTTCTGATCAATGAGGACGGCTACCTGCAAAACGCAGGAGATGGGTTCTGGGGGCAGGGCCATTTGGGGCCAGTGGACGGAGGAGAACGCTTGCAGAAGAAGCTCCATGACCAGGATCCGATGGCAGTCGACAGAAGCGGCGAGCTGAATTCAGAGAGGCTTCACGCAGCCCCGACAGGTGTCAGGGAGAGGCCCCGCAGTTGCGCTCAGTGTCGTGTCAGTTTCCCCGACTCGGTCTCCCTGAAGGCGCACATGAGCACTCACAAGGCGGGCGCCGCCTACACCTGCACGCAGTGCGGGAAGAGCTTCACGCAAGCCTGCAACTTGAAAGTGCATCAACGGATTCACTCGCGGGACGGCCTTCACCTCTGCAGTCATTGCGGGAAGGGCTTTGTGGCATTTTCAGACCTCAAGAAGCACAAGTGCAGCCACGCGGGCGACAAGCCCTACTGCTGCATGCTCTGTGGGAATAAGTTCAGCCGACTGTGGAACCTCAAGCTGCACCGGCGGATTCATACGCAGGAGAAACCCCACCGATGCACTCAGTGTGAGAAGAGTTTCACCCGCGCCGACATCCTAAAAGTTCACCAGCGCACTCACACCGGAGAGCGGCCCTACTGCTGCACACTCTGTGGACTGAGCTTCAAGAGGCTGGACCACCTTAAATCGCACCAGCGGAAACACAAACCGCAGCAGACTTGAAAAATGTAGAAAATCCGCCCTTTCCAGTAGGGTTTTGTAGAGCATGTGCAGCCTTCAAAAAATGAAACCCAGCCAGGCTCCAGTATTTCGTCCCATCGTCGGTAATTATATAGTAATAGAAGCAGATTCTTGGTTTTTCTTGGTGTCTCTTCGTCATTTTTACACGTTGTTCTCTAGCATGGAATCGCAGTGTATAGCTTTTCATTTAAACTTACGCTTTTAGTTGTGCATTTTAAAAAGCCACCAGATCGAACATCAGTCCACTATTAATGGTTACGTCTTGGTATGGACCCTGTCTGTGTATGCTTCATACACTGGATATAGAGGTGTGACATTGCAGCTGTACTGACACTTAACAGAAGAGAAACTTCAGAAGAAATGGGGAAATTCCCTAAACATGCTTGGATACTCCAGATTTTATGAATGTTATCGTTTTATGCTTTTTACTTCTATATATATATATTTTGCTTTGCGACATTCTGAAAGGACCAAATATTCATCAAAAAATTAGAAACATTTATACAGAATAGTCTTTTCTTCTCACTCCGTTTCTATGTATTTATGTTTGAAACCTGTATTATTCTAGTTGTTTATCTGAACATTCTACTACATTTTGGATTGAAATTTTAATCATCAATTGGATAAGCTATGTGTACAGCTCACATAATGAAATTTTATGCAGAATACGTCAAGCCTCTGAGCCGATAAAACGTATATGACTGCAGTCTTTTATGGCCAATTAAATGTGATATTCTGAAAAGTTAAAAATGTGGCAGGAATTGGTGCAAGTGTGTGCCTAAAGCCAAATTCAGACACCAAACTGTATTGGATCTTAAAAAGTTTTTCCACTGTAATATTACTTCTTATTATTGTCGAGTAATACATCTCATTAATGAGTATGAAAGCTGTTTGTTTTGCTCCAAGCTCAGGAGTGTGTGTGTGTGTAAATAGCTGTGTGCCATTGGGATTGAAGTGCCATGCTGTGCCTTAATAAAGGATTTATTTAAGGATTTCATGAATAACTCTATTGTGTCTGTCACTCCCCGTGAAGGGGTCATATTGTGAAAGGTCACCTTGCCTGCTGTGATTCACTTTGCTCTGCCCCTTCTCCTTCTGTAAGTGCCCTATGTGGTGGTGCTGAGCTTGCATCCTCTCTCCAGAACACAGGCAAGGAGACCCTGCATAGGGCGCCAGAGCATTTACAGGAAAAGCACAGAAACTTTCTTTTATCGAGTAGATCGCTAATTTTTTTTCAGCATTTTAAATCTAAAGCCATATGTACAAGTGGACATTGAATATATGACTGCATGTTTTCCACTGGTGTTCCTCCGATTAACTGACTAATTAGCACAAAAGAAACGGATTCTGGTTAGTGGGATTTTAAGTTTAATAATTAAGATGGTTTTCTCAATTAATATATTAACAGTACTTCAGAAATTATGAGTCTAGTTGGGCTGAAAGTGTGCCACACAGAGCACCAGGGTTGGGGGTCGAGGCTGTCTATACCAGGAGGAATTTGTACGGCAAACGCCTTATTGAGATTGATCCAGTAGGGCCACCGTATGTGCGCTGTTTCCATGGGGACATCGTAGTGCGGTCACAAAGGCCCTGACCGGCAGCCCATAGCATCAGCTGGAAGAGAATGCTGTTTTGACCCTGATCCCTCGCTAACGACCTCGCCGTCTGCCACCTCGTACGGTGAAAAGGAAAAGCAGAAGCTCGCCGTGAGGATCGCGGCTTTCCGAGAGCTGCAAATCGCAGGTCCCAATTAATGCCGGTGCCAGCGGGTTAATGTCACCCAGCGCTCACCCCATGTGTCCACATTATCTTGTTTTTGCGGTGCTTATCTCCACGGCAAAATATTCCAAAAGGTATGGACTGCTTCATTTAAAGGCACAAAAATCATGCCGGTTTGGAAAGCGAGTGAGAAACTGCCTGCGTCTTTCGAGCCTTAAGGACTGACATGCTTTTGCACACTGGTTTTGGTTTGTTTTTAATTTTCGCGTCAGAGTTTTTCCTACCAGAAGATTATATTTTGTGAGCGAAGGTCCGTCCCCCTGAGACACAGAAGCTGTGCCGAAGAATCGGAAAAGTAGAATAAGTACCGAGATGTCGGAGGCCATCCTCGCGTTCCAGGCGCAGCTATCCGGCGTCATGGAGACGGTCTTCAAGGCAGCCATGTACGAGATCGTCAGGCTTGTGGAGGACAGCTTCCTGGAAGAGGTGTCCCGGAGCAGGGAGCAGGTGGAGACCTTGAAGAAGCGCCTGCAGTGGTCCGAGACCAAGCGCAAGGAGCGCGAGGCATTCGGCCAGGCGAGATGTGCCGAGTGCGGACGAGCTGGGGCCGAAGCTCACGGGGGCCAGACGGAGGACAGATCGCCGGGACCCGCTCATGGTCAGCGCTGCATCATGCACCTATCTCAGTTAGAATTTTAATGCAGGTTGATGCTTTACGTGAGCAATTCAGCTTAAGTAATGTGCTTAGGAGGCTACAGCAGGGCTACAGCACTTGAACGTTGTGAGTCCATGTTGTGAAGCTGAGTCAGAGCAGCCTGCTGACTGTGTGTTGTGACCTGGGCATTCCTGGTCAGGGGTGACAGAGGGTCACGGCCTAAAGCAGGAAGGAGCTCAGGAGATCAAGTGGGCCGGCTGTCCCAGGGAGGATGTGGAGCCTCTGACGAAGGTCCTCGATGAGGAGGTGGCGCCGGGCACTGACAATTCACCGGAGGTGTGTTCTATATAATGCATAGTTGTAACAGTTGCTATGCAATTAGTGGTGAGTGTCATCTGTCATAAAAGAAATGTCCTGAAAATGGATAATGTTTAGGCAGGGCTGTCTGGTGAGATCCTGCTTCCCAGTTCTGGTTCCCTCTTGTTTTGCTGAACATTATGTTGTATTTGCAAATTGTTGCTCTTTTCTACCTTTTTTCCAATCTTCCTAAGAAACTTTCAACAGGAGCCTGTCATGCTGTATGCTTGTGCAGGCCACTCCCCCTTTCTGCAGGGCACACCCTTTTTGTGTTATGTGGTTTGGATCTGCAGACCTCTACCACTTTCTGCAGACCCCCCACCTTGCAGACCACTCGCACTTTCTGCAGGATCCCCCCCTTTCTGCAGGTCCCCACCTTGCAGACCTCTGCCCCATTCGGCATACCACTCTCCCTTTCTGCATTGTGCAGTGTGGATCTGCAGACCTCTCCCCCCTTTCTGCAGACCTCTCCCCCTTTCTGCAGACCACTCCCCATTTCTGCAAACCAATCCTCCATTCTGCACTGTGCAGTGCGGATCTGCAGACCTCTCCCCCTTTCTGCAGACCACTCCCCATTTCTTCAAACCACTCCCCCATTCTGCACTATGCTGTGTGGCTCTGCAGACCACGCCCCTTTCTGCAAACCATTCCCCATTCTGCACTATGCAGTGTGGATCTGCAACTCCCCCCCCCCCACTTCCCCCTTACTGCTGACCTCTCCTCTTTTCTCCATCAGCTCTGTCTGAATTCAGATGCTGCATCCTTCTAAGGTTGCATTCAAAGACCGAATGCGTCACAGGGGTGCATCAAGGCCGTCCCATTTCGAAGGCTTCTTCAGATGCAGCCTAGAAATGTGTTATTCTTTTGCTGAGATTCATTATAAGAACCTTTGAAGGATCCAGGCCAATGTGATGTGGATCTACAAACCACTCCCCCTTTCTGCAGACCACTCCCCCTTCATTCATCATGTGGTTTGGAACTGCAAACCATTCCCCCTGCTGTTTTTCACCTCAACAGGCAGCAGCATTGCTGAGCAGCAGGAGAGACCCAGCCCTTAAAGAGGAGCTGCCTGACAAGACCCCGTGCTTAAGAGTGGCGTCATGCGGTGAGGCCCTCCAATGAGCACCTATGTTCACTTTTCATGGCTTTCTGATGTATAGACTTTACTGTTGCCAGGAAGACCACATATGGTTGTACCTGTCTGTATTGGTGCGCTGGCCTGATATTAGTTTTGACTGTGCAGGGAGAACATGTGGACAATCTGGGGACATGCAGACTTTTCCGTGGTTTGTAGCAGGTGTTTATTTCATGGATTGCCAGCTCCTTTTGTTTTACAGGATAATCAAAATAATAATAATAATTCTAATCATTATGTGGAGTCCCGTGTCACGAAAGCCAGCAGCTGGCCAACATTGTTTTGTGATTGAATAAATTCTAGATTGAATTTGTTTTGGAATTAAAGGCTATGAGTCTAGTGGCTAATAAATAAAGCAGACAATCCTTGTGTGGAGGAAAAACTTAAATACAACTTGGATCAAAGACATGATTTAACAGCAGGGCGTGTGACTGAGGCCCAGCTGGGTGTGAGATAGGGTTAAAGCCATCTGGAGCATTTAAAAAACGCAAGTGAGGTTGAGAACGGTTGGATCGCCTTCAAGATGCATAGACTTTATTCTGCTTCCACAAACCTAAATCACTTTTGTCTGTATTTATACCTCAGGATTCCATGATGACAGCATTCATGGGGGATGCTGTGAGCAGGAATGGATGTTGAGCGAGGGTGGGGGTACCCCGCCATCGGCAGCAGAGCAGCAAGGGAACATACAGCCACCACTTGAGGGCGTCGGCGTGAAATTTGGGCAGGCGGCGGCGACTCTGCACTGTGCCAGGGGGTCACACCACGGCGATCAAATGCTCAGCAGCGTTTCAGAGGGTGGCGGCCTACAGGCTGAGCCCCAGCTGCGTGCAGAAAGTCTGCCTCCCCTGAGGGCAGTCAAAATGCAGAACGAGCTAAAGGGCCACATCCCAATTAAACACGAAGAGCAGACACAGTGCGACTGCACTACAGAACCTCGGCCATGCGTGCTGCACGCACTGGAGGAGCAGCAGCACAAAGAGGGCAGAGCAGAAGAAAATATCCACACAGTTCCGGCTCCCCATGGGCCTTTAGTGCAGCATGGGCACCCCGGCGACTCCTCTGCTGCGGAGGAGCCACCTGGACAAGTCAGGAAGCAACTGCAGGGGGGTGCTGTGTTCCTAGTGTCGGGGAACGTGGAGGCCCGTCATCAGGCTAACACAGTACAGGGGCAGCCGGGATCCACTCCCCCGGAGAAATGCTTCACCCCGATGATTAATAAGGCTCAGCTGAAAGCACAGTCAGGGAGGAGTCCGCACAGCTGTATACAGTGTGGGAAGAGCTTTTCCCACACCTGCCACCTGAGGGCGCACATGCAGACTCATACCGGGGAAAGACCCTTCATCTGCTCCATGTGTGGGAGGAGCTTTACCAAGCTAAGCAACCTGAAGGCGCACCGCAGGGTTCACACGGGTGAGAGGCCCTACGTCTGCGTCGACTGCGGCAAGCGCTTCACGCAGAAGTGCAACCTGAAAAGGCACCAGCGCATCCATACAGACAGACTCTTTAGCTGTAAGTAGCAGCAGCGATTTTTTTGAAGATATGAAGATATTCAGCCGCTGCCGCCTACCTTAGAGAGGATAGGTCAGTGAAGCCCTAGACGTCATAACAGCACTGCTGGGCTTGTGGGTATTTCAGAAGAACCTTCAATGCTTTTGCCAGTTCTTTTAAAAAATATACTTAGTGACAAAATAAAGTTAAGCACCTAGACGGAGTGGTGGAAATTAAATGAATCTGCATGTGGTTAAAGGTCATGTGACTGTATCGCTATGATTATAATATCTGATCGAATGGACAACAAAGTTGGCGGTATGGGCACACTGCTGATCCCATGTCAGTTGGGTGTGGTATCCCCCCACCCCCAGGCCTGGATACATGCATTGATACGGTGTGGAAGGGAGTCGTACAGCAGTTGTATCCTCTCCTGCAGCAAGTCAAACAACAGCTGTTGTAACTGGCCCTCGAGATCCTGCAGATTGGCACTGGGTCTGACTTGAAGTCCGAGCTGATCCAACACATGTTAGATCGGGGAAAGATCGAGGGACCTGGCTGGCCACGGGAGGGCCTCAACATGATGCAGGCAGTCAATACACCATGATGCCAGGAGAAATGCCGGTGAGTCTCTCCACAACATTGGCAGGATCGGTCCTGTCCCTTTGGTGCTGCCATACGTGCATACCGCCGTCACCTGTACTCATGGAGAACCAAGATTCATTGCTGAACATGGTACAACACCACTCGTCATCAGTCCATGCCTCCCGGTTACAGCACCACTCCAAAGGCAACCATCTTGGCACTGGTGTTAACGGCAACCTACGCATGGGATGAACCTTGGTCCGGCTGATGCCCGTCGTCAACACACAGGTGCAGGATGACACAGGGTGTTGTATCGAGTCCCAATACCTGTGTCCAGATGGCAGTGCTGGTAATGTTGTCTAATGCATCTACGAGGCATCCTCTGTGTCTGGTGATTAGACATACCAGCTCCTTGCAAACTGAATCATTTACATACCCATCGCTGGTCTGTATGTCTATCAAATTACATCCAAATCGGACCATTGCTCCTGGGTGCTTAACTTTTTTGTCACATTTGTTCCAATGACACCAGAGATTTTATGTGGCGCTAATGAGTCAGACATGCCAAGAAAACCATGTTAAAATGTTTTATGTTTCATGATTAAAACACTAATTGCTGAACTGTCCCATGGTATCCATGTCATTGGTGGAATCACATGCCTCTGCATGACATTTTCTTAAAGTATCATGTACCTTCTCAAAGTTTTTATAGAATCTGCTGTATTTGCAATAGAAATATTTACGGTGTAAGGAAGAATTATTTTTTTAAAAAAGCAAATAGCATTTTTACTCATATAGACCCAGGAAGTTGCAGAGGAAATTTATAAAAATATAAATGTACTTCTTAGTACATGTTGCCCAGTTGAAATGATTAGAAACTGCTTTCAGGTGTGAGTAAAATGTCTGAAGCCCCTTTGATATTAAACAATAACATTTTAAACGTCGGAACTGTACGTTCAAGATATTGAAACGTACAAACGATTGGGCAACGCTTAGTTTGGGCAACCGAAATACACCTTACAAGAGTCATTTCTAGTATACTTGGGTGAATTAAATGTTATTTTGGCTAAATAATGAAACAACCTGCCAAATATATAACAATTAAAAATGCATAAATCGGTAAAAGGTATTGTGTTGTTTCAGCCATTATAACGCGTCTGTAACGAGTGCTGATGGAGCTGTTTGTCGTTACACCGCCGGGGCTGTAGGAGGCGCACTGGTTGACAGAAGCTCGTCTGTCTACCATAAGCGTTTCGGCCAGTCGCCGGGTGTCTCAAAGCGGAGGAAAAGCTGATTAAATCCCGTATATCTGCGGGTGTGTGGGAGCGGTGTCCTGGCATTTGGTGAGTGTTTATGCTGAAATCGGACTCTGTGTTAGACACTGAGCTTAAAGGTATATATTTTGTATTGTTTATTTTGAAGGCGCATATGCGCAAATACAGTGATACAGTTTATAACGAGGTGGAAGTCAATTCGCTTAGTCTAAGGCTCGTTGAATATCAGTCAGGTTGGCTGCGATCCTCAATCGCCTTTTGTTTAACCTGAATCTCGTGTGGCATGAATTAACTGCACAAGGGACTTTTCCCGGTGATGCCAAAAACGAGGCTGCGTATTTGTGGAAATAATCGGTTTGGAAAGAGCCGCTGGAAAGTGACACCACAGTGACACCTGCTGGTCAAATGATGCTCAGTTATAAATCGCTAATTAAACTAAAAGCATGAACCATATAGGAATTTTAATACGCTAATTGTGTAATACAAATTCCTTCATGCACTCATGTTGTACGTAGAAGGTATGCGGACATAGTTTGGCGGAAAGTGCCCGGTCTTACATTTACAACCCTCTCGTTTGGCTCTATAGTAAACATGCCATTTTCCGTTTTTTGGTTTGGCTCATTAATATGGTAAAATGTTCTGTGACATCTATATGGTCATTTGGCTGACCAGAGCACCCGATCCTGCTTTGCTGGCACTCTGAGAGTCAGGATGTTTTGACCTGTGGTGCATCTGCATTGTCACTGTGTTTTTCTGTCATTCAGTGCCCATGCACAACATAGTCAGGTGACAGAGGGAGGATTTGCGTGTGCTTTATATAACTGTAAAGTGAATTCAAGGAAGACTCCAGTGAAAGTGTAACACCATGATTGTGGGATGTATGGCAGTGGACAGCCTCAGTGTCTGAGACCCAGATGGGGGTTATGTAGGTTTAATGCTTTTGTGACCAGTGTCCTTCGTTCTTGTTTTTGTTGTTGTTGTTGTTATTGGATAAATAAGTGTCCCCCACAGGGATCAATATACTTCCTGCCTTATTCGGAGTAACCAAATGAGCCCAGAACTGGATCATCTACGTACCAAACAGAAATAGCAGCTTGATCAGGACTGATGATAGGCAGCTCGCAGACTTGCTTCTTTCATTCTTCCTTCACAGTGCATGCAGAGTCACATGACGTCTAACTACTCGTATTATTTTTTTCAGGTCTTGTCATGTGGATGCTGCTCAGTAAAAACTTTCATTTGGCTCTGAGCCCACTGGAAGGAGGCCATCGCGCTCCCCGTCCGCTTGTCTGAGGGCAGCCCTTCAGGATTGTAACAAACTGGCTGCGAGAGAGAGAGACACTGTGGACCGTTTCATACAGCATTGTGTGTGTTTGCTTGTTTTTGGGGTCCGTTAGTGTTTGTGTGTGTTTTAAGTTGTGTATCCCTGCTCTGAAGTCTGTGGTCTTGAATTATTCAGTCATAACTGGAAATATCACTGGATATTTGTCCCCATTACATTTAATGTTCTGAAATGAACTGTATTGGGACGGATATGGTGTTGATAAGGAGACAGAGCTGAGGAGAAAGTACGTCCAGTAACCCCGATAGTATGATTCATTTATTATTCTCATATACTGAAAAGCCTGTCTGTGGCAGATTGTATCAGTATATTTCCTAAGATAAATTGACTTCTTCTTGTTCTAGAAAGCAGGACCTTATTCAGGCCTCGGGGAGCCAGTGGACTGTGTTTTTCTAGAAGCTGAATGAAACTGAGCAGGATGGACGCAGTTCTGGCATTTCAGTCCCAGCTCTGTGGGGTGATGGAGACTGTGCTGAAAGCGGCCGTGTGCGAGATCACCAGGCTGGTGGAGGACAGCTTCCTGGCAGAAGTGGCACAGAGCCGCCGGGAAGCGGAGACTCTGCGGCAGAGGCTGAGGTGGTGTGAGAGCAAACGCAGGGAGCGGGCGGCGGACGGGAAGACGCGGTGTGTGGAATGTGGCAGGGCTGGAGGAGGTGGAGCCCCGGCAGAGTACAGGCCAGCTGTAGCCGTCCATGGTGAGTGACATACTGGATACCTCCTTTAATAGCCTATCGTGTAATGAAATCGGTAAATATTGGTCTTTCAGATTTAGTTTGTATTGCAGGAGCCGAAGAGGCCAGCTTTCTTCATGCTGACATGAGGCTCCATGTTGAGGACTCGAGTTCCAGTGAGAGGATGAACACACACACACCATCTGGCAGTGTGACAGATCAACAGAGGGGCAAGCAGTATGTAGGAGAGAGTGGGGAGCAGGATGGCGCACAGGCAGGCCATGAGGGCGTCAGCATGAGGCTTGGCCAGGCGGGGGCGCTGCACTGTGCTGGGGCGTCACATGATTTGGACTCCAAGGATGTCTCCTGGACTGCATTTAAGCTAGGAGACAGCGACTCGGATACTGATGGACTAGAGTCATCTCATGTGGCGAGAGAAGATGCAGAGAGTCCAGGAGGTCATACCAAAGAGCCTTGGTCAGCTCCTTCAGAAGGCTCCAGTAAGATGGGGTCCTGCATAAGTGTGAAAGCAGAGACAGAGCTGTCCAGCATAGTGCCTGTTAAAGAAGAAGTAGACATGGCGCCTCTATGGAGGGATCAGATCCAGTCAGAGGTAACGCACAGGCAGATCAGGCTGCCGTGTCACAGGGCAGACATTCAGATAGACAGGGTTATTAGCCTGGCTTCTTCACAAAATGTGATAAAATCTCAAAAGTTAGACACAAATTTGGCAGCCAGGCAGCATGGACAAAGAACAGCAAATACACAGACAGGAGTTAGCAGTGCTGAAAATATTAACGGTTCAAATTCTGAACTATTAGCGAAAGATGGTGGCTGCACAAGCGCTCCAAGCTTCAGGGCATCAAAAAGCATTATTAGCGCGCCATCTGTGTGCTGGAGGGAGAAGCCATTTGTCTGCAGACAGTGTGGGAAGACTTTTACTCGGCTCAAAAACCTGCAGGCCCACGTGAAACAGCACAGTGGTGTGAGGCCACACTGCTGCACGCACTGTGGGCGGAGCTTCCTCTATCTGAGCCGGCTTAAGGTCCACCTGCGTAGCCACACTGGGGAGAGACCGTTTCCCTGCTCGCAGTGTGGGAAGAGCTTCCTTTCTTCTTATGATCTGAAAGTACACCAGCGCAACCATACGGGAGAGAAACCGTATAGCTGTGCGCAGTGTGGGAAAGGCTTCACGCGGCTGAGCATCCTTAAGGAACATCGCAGCATTCACACCAAGGAGAGATTCAGCTGCACACAGTGTGGGAAGAGATTCACTCGCTTAAGCAACATGAAGACCCACCTAAGGCATCACAGTACGAGGAATCCGTACAGTTGTACGCAGTGTGGGAAAACATTCCTTTTTTTCTGTCGGCTTCAAAAACACCAGAAAAAAATACACGGCCAACAACAGTGAGTGGTTTATTTGTGCATATTTACAAAAAGAAATGTCCTTTGACTTTTTCCTCTGTATCTGGAAAAACTGATCTGGATTAACTTTTAGAGGCGAGTTATTTGTGGGCTCTATCAAAATGATTAAGGTGGTAACACGACAGAATGTGTGATTGTCTTGTTGGCTCCTGTCGTCATAGAAACAAGCTCACTGGCTCTTTTGAACTGTCCAAGTTCACTAGCATTTCAATGTTCTGAAGGCCCTGGATGGAAACTAGGTTTGCACGTGCAAGTCTTTTAAACGTGGGTCTCATTTTTATATGCCGAAGCAGAGGTGCTTTCGCTATCCGATGTAACTTCGAAATCTTGCATCTTTACTGTGAGTGTCGCTACTCAGCCACAGTCTGTAGGAAGGTCCGTGAGCTTTAACAGCACAAACGCTGCAGCGCCAGCTTGGTGTCTGAACAGCTTTGCTGGTACTCCAAAGCCTTTGACAGCATAGGTGTCTCTAGGCCCCATTTAGGGAGGGGGGGGGCTTTTGGCCACCCGAAAAATAATTTTTATAAAACCACTTAGCGATTTGTCCCAGATTGTCCCCTACGTTTTGTACCACAGGCTCGGCAATCTTTATCGTGGAATGCCCTCTTCTCTCAACCGGTCTAATTGTCTAATTTCACCCTTTAAGGGTGAAATCCTAGAACTGCCCCAGTTTGAAAGTCTGCCTGTCTGTTTGTCTTCTTTAATTTATGTAATGAACATGTTAACTTCCATCCAATGCATTTGATGATAAAATGAAAACCTACAATGCGCAAATCACTCCACGGGCGACTGAAATGATCTCGTCCCTTTGCCATTCATTGGAAAAAAAAGTATGAGCTGATGGTCAAAGCTGGGAGATGGGAAGGTGAGTCCCAGTGATTCTGCTGCATCTACCTGTTCAGTATTATAGTTAACTTTTCGCATGGATGCATTTTCATTTAAAGCCACTTTGCCTGGGAAACAGACTGGATGTGGCTGCACGGGTGGGGGGTGGGGGGGGGAGATAAGACCTTTTGTTTTAAGGAAGTTCTGGGGCTCATATTGTACAAACTAGCAGGGTGTGAGATGGCAGTGATGTTCCAGGTGGAGGTGGTCAAACTCAATCCATGAAGCACATTGAGGGCTGACAGAAACTAGGAGCAATGTGGCCTAAGGCCAAACACTGGGCTGCTAATGCTAGAATAAGCTCTGCTGTTGTGCAGTACAAAAAGGGCCTTCATTACTTACATCAGAGTGAAGTTTATATCGACTGAAGGTGAGCGGAGAAGATACACTGAATGAACAAACAAAAAATATTAGAAGGGCAGGAAAGAAGGCCAAACCAAGCAGGATCTTCCCTCAGTACACTACTACCTGTATAGTGTAAGTAAATATATAGTAAATATATACATATATTTGCACACACACTAGGGCTGTCGGTCGATTATTATTTTAATCGCAATTGTATATTCAATCATATTATTTGTTGAAAATACATTGAGATTATGTTCACCTACAGGAAAAAAAATGTTGTTGGTCGGATACATTAATACATTATCAAACAAGGCGTCAAATACATGAAAGAGGATAACAGTCAATAACAGGCTTGACTTTGTAGGTGCCTCCTATTGACAGTATCAAAGCATAATGTGAGGGACGGATCAGTAGCTGCACAGGGTTGTGTTCTGGGCTCTCTGATTAAGACCCTGTACACTCATAACTGTATGGCTATGTACAGCTCCAACACCATTGTGAAATTCGCAAATTATGTGGTGGTAGGTTTGATGGAACCGTAAACCTGGATGAGGTGGAGAAGCTGTGTCTGTGGAGCAAAGCAAACAATCTAGACCCAGGCCCATAGTGGCCAATCGGGAGATTCAAACCCGGAGTGGCCAGTTGGGAGATTCAAGCCCGGAGTGGCCAATCGGGAGATTCTAGCCGGGAGTGGCCAATCGGGAGATTCTAGCCCGGAGTGGCCAATCGGGAGATTCTAGCCCGGTGTGGCCAATCGTGAGATTCAAACCCGGAGTGGCCAATCGGGAGATTCAAGCCCGGAGTGGCCAATCGGGAGATTCTAGCTGGGAGTGGCCAATCGGGAGATTCTAGCCCATAGTGGCCAATTGGGAAATTCTAGCCCGGAGTGGCCAATCCGGAGACTCAGGAGAATTCCAAAACAAAATTATTTTTACATCTTCAAAACTATACAACGATGCTTCAGAACATTAACCAGCAAATTTGCTATGAGGACCTGCCCTGGACAACCCACACATCCACCCTGGTGCGGAGAGCTCGACAGCGACTGCATCACCGGAAGCAGCTAAGGAAATTCAGTCTTCTCTGTGCTGTAAAGAACCTCTTACAGCACTGCTGTGGGATTTCCTGGAGCTTTCCAAGAACATCACTGGTAGGGTATCTGCAGCTCAGAGGACCTCAGAGCCCTGCAGAGTGCAATACAGAGCACTGAGCCAATCACCAGGACAGAACTACCCGCCCTGCAGGACATCTACATTCAACGATATGGATCCAGGGCATTAAATATTATCAGAGAAACTTCTAATTACCACCTGTACCATGACCCCTTCCAATGGCTGCGCACAGGCAGGCACCTGTGGTGCCTTACAGCCCAGACTGGGAGGGAAGCTTGTACACTCAGGCCATAAGGATCATTAGCACCACTGATAAAAAAAAAAACATTTATAGCGCATTTTCTTTTAATTTTTATATTCTTTTTAGATGTTTATTTTTAGTACTTATTGTGTTAACCTTATGTTTATTTTGTTAACCTTCTACCTTTGTAGCAGCAATTTCATGTATGGAACCTCTAGTGTTGTACCTTCATTTTCAAATTAAATACCGCAATTAAAATTATTGAAAATTAAATGGATTCCTTACACGTGACTTCTGTCTTGCGTGAAAATATTAATGGATAAATGCAGCAATTGAGAGCTTCTGGTTTGCCACGGCTCCCACTAAATGAAAAAATTTTAACAGTTACGAGGATAATTTAAATTGCTCCGAATGTCTTGATCTTTATAGTTATTACTAACATTTTCCTTCAGTTTTTAAATATTGTTTCGTATGAAACAGTTTCACTGGTATTTTCCAACGCGTTTTGAGTGATTTGGTCCTGCGCGGCCACCGTAAAACAGCAATTATAGCAGCTGCTGATGAAATGGCAGGTATGCTTCGTTTATTATTTAACGTAATTTCGAATACGATTTGATTTGGGATTCCTGATCGACCTCCCTGTTCTTTTCTGACTAAGATGCAGTAACTCCACAGCTGTAGATTACCTGTACAGAAACCGATACCGGTGCAGCTGCTGTAATTTTGATCCGGGCCGACTGCTTGCAGGCCACTTTATCTAAGGGGGCGGACACATGCTTTGAAGGGCTTTTTTCCTCATGCGAGTCGCTCGGAACGCGATTGATTTTGGAAACACGGGATATATCCACGGAGAGTCGTTTTCCTTATTGACTACAGCAAATCACGGTAAACGTGAATCAAAATTAGAAAGCAACTCCGCAGCTTCCAAAAACAGCATCTTCTGTTTGTAAACTTTGAAAACTACATGCAATAATTTTGTCTAGGCAAATGATTTTTCTCCTCTGTCACGTCCATCCAATGCGTTGTTACTGTCATTCGAGAATTTTGCAAATTGCCAAACATCTCACAGGTCTGGTTTCCCAGATGTTTAGCTGTTCCCTGTGAGTCTGCCTGGCATTAGGGTGCTGGTGTCCTCGTGTGAGCAGCCAGAAAGTAGCCAGATCCTTCAAGAAATCACAGTGGAGAGGGTTCCAGTTTAAAGAGCAGTGGAAGAAGACACTAACATGTCAGACACAATCATAGCATTTCAGTCCCAGCTCTGTGGGGTGATGGAGACTGTGCTGAAAGCGGCCGTGTGCGAGATCACCAGGCTGGTGGAGGACAGCTTCCTGGCAGAAGTGGCACAGAGCCGCCGGGAAGCGGAGACTCTGCGGCAGAGGCTGAGGTGGTGTGAGAGCAAACGCAGGGAGCGGGCGGCGGACGGGAAGACGCGGTGTGTGGAATGTGGCAGGGCTGGAGGAGGTGGAGCCCCGGCAGAGTACAGGCCAGCTGTAGCCGTCCATGGTGAGTGACATACTGGATACCTCCTTTAATAGCCTATCGTGTAATGAAATCGGTAAATATTGGTCTTTCAGATTTAGTTTGTATTGCAGGAGCCGAAGAGGCCAGCTTTCTTCATGCTGACATGAGGCTCCATGTTGAGGACTCGAGTTCCAGTGAGAGGATGAACACACACACACCATCTGGCAGTGTGACAGATCAACAGAGGGGCAAGCAGTATGTAGGAGAGAGTGGGGAGCAGGATGGCGCACAGGCAGGCCATGAGGGCGTCAGCATGAGGCTTGGCCAGGCGGGGGCGCTGCACTGTGCTGGGGCGTCACATGATTTGGACTCCAAGGATGTCTCCTGGACTGCATTTAAGCTAGGAGACAGCGACTCGGATACTGATGGACTAGAGTCATCTCATGTGGCGAGAGAAGATGCAGAGAGTCCAGGAGGTCATACCAAAGAGCCTTGGTCAGCTCCTTCAGAAGGCTCCAGTAAGATGGGGTCCTGCATAAGTGTGAAAGCAGAGACAGAGCTGTCCAGCATAGTGCCTGTTAAAGAAGAAGTAGACATGGCGCCTCTATGGAGGGATCAGATCCAGTCGGAGACTATGTGCAGGGAAATCTCTAGCTTAGCGCTTCCGCAAGATACCATGCAGCTAATCAGCTCAAGTGCTGACAAAGTGGGAAATGAGAGATTTCGATTCAGGCAGCCGCATGGAGCATCAAATAGTCCAGAAAAGGATGGATGTCCCCCCCATAAAAACAGGCAGACGCTGACAAGCTCAGAGACCCGTACCGCTTGCACTGTCGAAAAACCGTTTAGTTGTATCTGTTGTGGGAAGAGCTTTTCCCGTTTACCGTATCTTAAGGAACACCAGAGGACTCACACCGGCGAAAGACCCTTCAGCTGCGCGCAGTGTGGGAGGTGCTTCTCCAAGTTAAGCAATCTGAAAGCGCACCGTAGGGTTCACACGGGCGAAAGGCCGTACAGCTGCCCCAGCTGCGGCAAAAGGTTTACCCTGAAGAGCAATCTGAAGAGGCATCAGAGAATTCATGCTGCCGACAGACTGTTTCATATCTGAAATGCAGCTGCCCTTTGCAGGCTAACTCACTGTGTAATATAGCATGTAAATATGAAATCATTATCAATAAATAACTTTTTTTCCCCCAAATGGTTTTCCTAACTTAAACCTGAGGAGATAATATTGTGTGATGCTGTGATCCACATTGTTTACGTATGGTTTAGATAACTGCATGCCTTAGTCTGGACCTGCTTACCTTGCCTAACATTTCTGCGTTATCATTGGCTGTCTTTACTGCTGGCCCCTGACGGCCCCGTTTGACCTGCTAAGGCAGGTTTCCCTCGTGTGTCTTTGATCCCTTTCTGTGAGCAAATGCATCACTGTGAAACAGAAGCTCTTCGCCTTTTGGGGCCGTTAAGCAATGGTGAGCAGTGCATTGTGGGGAAAAAAAATCCACAGGGTGAGTGAGATTGTCCTCCATAAGCCTTTTCGAAGCTGCTTGCAAATGGCTGGAGGCTGTTCTGCATTCTGCCTGAATCCAGGGCGTCACTAAAAGTTAAATTAACTTTGGATTCCGTGTCTGTTTTCTTGTGGGTAAATCCCAGTGTTTCACTCGAGGGTCTTTCAGTGGGGCTCCTTGTGGGATATGAACCTGCAGCTTTTTACGTTGTACTCCTTTCCACTAGTGAGAGGAAGGTGAAGTAACTGCTTATGATGGCCACTAACTGTTCACTATGACAGTGTGCCTGTGTACACAAGAACGGATGAGTTTTCAGTGAAGGGTCCTGTGTAAAACTAACTGTCTGCACAGGCAACTTATAAGGAGTTATTCTTTGTTGTATATTATTAAGTGAGAAGCAGTATATATAGAGAACAGCTTCATAACAGGCCAGGCATAGAGCTGCTGGTGAGCTGGGCGAGCAGGTCCACAAGCACCAGCTACTATGGGAATAGCTACACTGTCACCGGGCACATGAGGCCAAAGGAATAACAGAGTGCAGCAGCTTTATTGACTTGCAGCCCAATAGCAGGGCCAGTGGTCCTTGGCTTTGTGTTGCTGATATAATTTGGCCCTCAGGAGAAAAACAAGTGGGGATGCCTGAGCCCAGACATACAGTATGTACAGTGTGTACAGAAAGCTGGGACACATACTTAATACAGCAAAAAATGTGCATATTTATTGGTTATAATAGCAAAAATCATTACTTCATTCAGTTATCAAAAAAATCACAGAAATAATCAGTTATTTTAAGTAAAACATTCATTTCAAGTATATTCAGATTATAGTGCTAAAAAGCTATTTTGAATTAAGTACTTTAACAAGCCTCGGTTATAATAATTGGGGAACCCTGAGCCTGGATGTATCTCTGTTTGGGGGGGTTGTGTCAGTGACGGTAATTGGGAATCTATGTGTCTGTTGTGTCTCACTCATGGTGAGTCATCGCCCTGCAGATGTGAGCAGATGTTCACCCCAGTGGCCGGTCACGTACCGGATCCCCTTCTTTACAAAACTCTCACGTCTGTCAGAGCAGCATGTTTTCTGTGTGCCTGTGTTCCTCTTCCCGATCATCCTCTCTAAATTAATGGCCATGAGACCAAGACGTAGTTTTCCCTAGATCGACACGGACACCGATTTAAAACAACCACAGATTAGAGATTAATTCTAGACTTTTCATTTGAGTAAATGTGTAAAGGTAGAAGACAGTTATTTAAAAGATATATACTGTATATATAGTAAGATATACGTAAGCTAAAGAGCAGTAATATAGCCAATGTCAGCGGGTGACACTGCATGAAGAAGAGTAAAAGATGATGGTGGGGCTCTCATTGGTTGAATTGCATCTCCCAATGAGGTCTCTGGATTGCTGTTGTCACATGACTATGAAAGCCTTCAGGATGATCATCAGGCTTGCCCACACTGAGAGGTGTGGTGCCAGAGAGGCGGCCCCTTTGCTGGGGGTCACAGGGACAGTGGGCAGAACCGTGGTGCTGGGAGCCGCTCCCGTGCTGGGAGCCCTAACAGAATATATACATCTGCCCACATTACCCACAGCATCCACCACTACAAGCTCTAGATCAGGGGCGCAGCAAGACGCACTATAGAACACCTGTGTGACATTGATGCCCCCCTCCCCCACAAAGGTGGTGCTATTGAGGGTGCCGTTTCCCCCGCGGGCAGACACACTAGTGACACCCGTGCCGTTGACGTCGGTGACATTAGCTGAGAGTTCCCAGCTGGACAGGCTGCAGGTCCCCGAACAGTTACCCGTCGTGTTGCCCTGGCACGCTGGGGGGCTGATGTCTGTAACCTGGCCAGGGATGAAAGGTCGTTTCTCAAAACAAGGCTCATATCTGGAGCGAAGTTTAGCTCAATTTTTTTCCAGAAGCCCAGCGTGAGTTTTGTCCTTACGGCACCCTTTAGGGGACCCTGGTTACCTTAGAGTTGACGGAGAGTCGTACTACTGCATAGTTGGAATCACTGTTATCATTAGACTCGGCCGTGATGGTCACAGTGACGTCAGTGCCAGACAGTGTGTCCCCTGGAGCGATGAGATTCACTGAACCTTCGGCACTGCCATTCACCGGGTACAGACTAAAGGGGGAACAATACAGTTGCCATAATGCACTAGAACCAATAAAAAGTGAAAGCAAGTGAACAATCATAATTAGCAAAACTTCATTCTTACGTTTCTGTGAATTTCTGAACAAAGTTTTTATCATCACGGACACTGATCAGGTAAAATGGGTTTGACCCAGGGGATCGTACAGTGAAAGGAATAGTGATGGGCACCCCGGGTTCCAGGTTCGATGTCCCCTGGACCTGAAATGAAATGACGAGTAGATTTAATGCGACTCCTACAAGGTATGTTTCTTAGACTAACCTTTGACCACACAATGAATGCACTCACAGAGACAATCAGATTCGAGGCCTTGATTTGAGTGTTTGACTGCCGCTGGAAGAGCATGCTGGAAGAGCGTGAGGAGCTGGCCGACATCCCTGTGACTCGCACGTTAAAGACACCCTCTGGCATCTTGTCCACTGTCATTAGATAGTTCCCAAGGCCTAGGTCCTGTAAGGTGCCGTTCGTCTGGCCGGACCCTGATGCCTCCACCAATAACACTTCTGTGACATTTACTGGAGTGTTACTGGTTACTGTGAGGAACAAGGTGGTGTTTTTGCCTAAGAAGAAAAGAGGACAAGTGTGACACTAATTTGGTGGCAGACGCTCTTTCACACTACAATGATGTTAAAATGTGATGTTTAAGTGCCGTTTGCCAGTAATTTGCGATGAATCATGCTTTAAACTAGTAGTTTTTGTAGCCATTCTTGCAGATTCTTTAGCAGGTTTCTCACCTACTTGGGGACGACCTTCGTTTAATTCCATGCCTTTTAGGGGATCCATTAATATATTAAAAAATGTGAATATGAAGTCAATTGTGCTTTGACCTGCAAAATCCAAATGCACACAAGAGTGAAGCATGTATACCTTAAAAGGAGAGATTTACTTGTGGCTTTCTAATGATAAGGCTTATCTTGACTATCTGGCGATAAGGCTTATCTGTGACTTTCTGACAGTAATAAGGCTTATCTGTGGCTTTCTGACAATAAGGCTTACCTGTGACTTTCTGACGATAAGCCTTATCGATAATAAGGCTTACCTGTGACTTTCTGACAATAAGGCTTATCTGTGACTTTCTGACAGTAATAAGGCTTATCTGTGGCTTTCTGACAATAAGGCTTACCTGTGACTTTCTGACGATAAGCCTTA
>JAODJX010000053.1:9596663-9607981 GCA_026776945.1 Isichthys henryi | reverse complement strand
GGCTTACCTGTGACTTTCTGACGATAAGCCTTACCTGTGACTTTCTGACGATAAGCCTTACCTGTGACTTTCTGACAATAAGCCTTACCTGTGACTTTCTGACGATAAGGCTTACCTGTGACTTTCTGACGATAAGGCTTATCTGTGACTTTCTGACAGTAAGGCTTACCTGTGACTTTCTGACGATAAGGCTTACCTGTGACTTTCTGACGATAAGCCTTAGCTGTGACTTTCTGGCGATAAGGCTTATCTGTGACTTTCTGACGATAAGGCTTACCTGTGACTTTCTGACAATAAGGCATACCAGTCATTTCCCTTGAAAACAGCTGAGAGTTGGCCTTACCTGTGACTTTCAGTTGATAGGGCTGCGTGGAACTGATGTGGATTTTCCATAATCCCTCCTGCTGGTTGAGCTGAATCCTGTTGAGGTTCCCCACTGCCTGTATGGACCCCAGGGGGCCATTTGATTCTGCACTGCTCTGCAGGACACCTGGAGGAAACAGCATTGACATACAATCTCCCGTCTGGTACATACAATAAATTCCAATACCCATCAACATATCTACACTAAACTTAGGTATGGCCCTAAAGGTAATTATATTCAAAGTTTGTAGTCTACATTTACTATATAATAACACACCAACTGATTTAGATAAGAATCCCTTTATATGGTCTATCATCTACCCTTCCCCCAACTGCTTATCCAGTTATATTAAACTGGTTAAAAATTGACCACTCTGTATTATTCTTGTTTCCTACGATTTGGGGAAATAACATAAGTAACAGTACAGAGAAACAGGCTAATGTGGCTAAATTGCTTAAATATCATTATAACTATATTGTCCAGGGTTGTTAGCTCACCTAAAGGATTCTGGATACTGTATGTGACGCCATTGCCTGTGATGTAAGCTGTCATGTTTCTGATGGATGGATCTACCATGAAGATTAATTCTTCATCCTTCCCTGGGTTCCTCACAGCCTGGAAAAGGGTGACCTGGGGGAAGGGGCAGCCACAGAGCAGTGCTTTGGAAAATGACGATGGAAACTAATATAGCAAGTCATGTGATTCACAAAGTACAGACGGCCAATGGAGTACTAATACAGCAAGTCATGTGATTCAGAAAGTAAGAATCTTACTGGACAAAATACAAATGACAAACTTGAAACCTGAAGCCATGTGATTCAAATGAGAGAGAACCAGTAAATAGCCAAATCCTGCAAACAGAAATCTGGGAAGACAGCTTAATAACAATAGTGTGGCTCAGTGGGCTAAGCCTCTGTGGTTTTAGTTGCAAGGTCGCCAGGTCAAGCCCCAGCCTTGGCAGAATAGTCACATGTGTCTGGGCCTGTGAGCAAAGACCTTAACCCCAAGCCCCATAGGTGCTGCATACTGATCCTGTGCTGTGACCCTAAAGCCTGCTGTCACCTGTCTGTGTGTCTCATGCAGAGTAAGACGGGGCATGCAAAAAGGGAATTTCCCCCGAGGAATCAATATCTGTATCACTGATCTGTTCTATATAAGATCAGAAACGAGGTTGAATAAATAATGCGAGGTGTTTATGAGAGGAGACATGAAACTAGAAGGGAGGTGTACCAGAGCAGAGGTGGTGGAGTCCAGAATAATGCTGGTGGCCTGGGGCAAGTTGGCTTTGCTGGCCTGTATAGCCAGCCCCCCCGATGCCTGTGCCAGTTGCTGGTATTCCTGGCTGGCAAACAATGATACTCGACTAGAAAGTTGTTGCTGTTGCCCTTGATTGTTGTCGCTGCTTCTTCGACGTCGGGCACCGAAGACTTTCGTTAACATGAAGGTTACCTGGACAGAGAGACAGGATTAAAACTGCTTTTGCTAATAAGGGACATTTCATGTTAAAGGAAAACAGGGAACAGGTAAAAATACTTAAGTGGATCTTGCATCTTTTTCATAATTTGAAGACTAATCAGTTATGATTTGGGGTTTAATTAATGACCAGACTTCCTTTGAGAGTAACCACTGTTCAGGCTAGAGGGGCTTAAATCACGGATGTGTAAAGGGTCATTTCAAACTTTTCTTCCCCTGTCTTGTGCTGTTTAGCCTAGTTTATGGTTCTGCGACTGTGAGTCTGACAGATTTAGACCACATGGATGTATCAGGAATCCTTGACTGCCAGGGAAACTGTGTCACTGAGCTTGTCGGCTACTTGTGAGCAAATTCATCCACACTCACCACTGACTTTGTGCTCTCTATCAGTGACAGCACTGTGCTCTTCAGGCTGATATCTTTGGCGGAAGCATCCGTGAAGACAAAAATCTCTGAGAAGGGAGGAGCTCCTGTAAGGGCCAGCTAGACAGAGGTGGGCAGGCAAGTGGGGGGAGGAGAAGGGGAGCAAACGACTGTGAGATAAACTGAAAAAGTGTTAAGCATATACAAAATGCTTTACATGGTATATAAGGTCAATACCTATCTTTGTTTATTGTTAATATTGTTCTTGTATGATCCAATCTGACTGTCAGTTATACCGAGTTGTATACTGGGTTGCTGACTGTCTGATTTAATAAACCATACAACTAATTGACAGGACAGGTATGCTGTACGGCTGATCAAGTCACATGGCCGCCTGGCAGGACAAATATGCCGTACAGCTGAATGAGTCACATGGTAGGAGATTGTTCCACTTTATCTACAGAGATAGTGCCATTAATTACTACATCAGAACTGTTCGGAAACACTCTCTCTGAGTGGTATATAAGCAAGGGTTGACATAACTGTTACACAAGTATGCATTCACCTTTAAAAGCGATACGTGCGGCGATCGATTGTTGTAACGGCACAAATGCATACGTGTTTTATGTGCATTTGCGCTGATACGACAAGAAATTACCGCGCATTCTAACCTTTATACCGCAAATGAATTAGCATATAATGTTTAAAAAACCCGATAATCTCCTGTCATGTCAGCGCAAACGCACATAAAATCGTATGCATTTGCGCCCTTACAACAATCGATTGCCGCGCGTATAAATGTTTAAAGGTGAATGCGTACTTGCGTACCAGTTTTGCCAACCGCTGTATATGAGCCATTCAGGAGAGGCTGTGGGGGAGGGCAGACACAGGTTTGTTACACCCTAACCCTAACTGAGGCTCCCAGTTAGCTCTTCAGCTCTCGACCACCGCTGTTTGTGTACATCGTACTTTAAGTTTCTTTTTCCTCTCCTTTTTTTCGGTCGCTCTCTCTGGGGACACCTGGTCCCCATAAACCGAAACAAACATTTTGTTTGACCACTGCAATCTGCATGCCTCCGTTCTTGGATCCTATTCGCTTTCAGACACCAAAGATACCTGGAGTCCTGACAGACACATCTCCGGTTCATCACCTCCACCATCTGCCCGAAGCGCTGTAATTCTTTGCTTAAAAAGATCCGCATCTGTTGTCCTTGTTAATGGTCCAAATTCTGCAAAGACAATGGATGGGATGTGTATGATTTTGTCAAATGCTCATGTCTGCATTAGTGTGACCAGGGGAAAGGGGCTGCTCAGATCTGGTACAGGTGACACTGACCCTAAATGAACAGTATCCATATACTCCTGTTTCAGGGCATAAATGTTTAGCTAATTTGTCATAAAACAATACAAAAACTGGAACGACACTACACAATCTATTATGATTATAACTGCAACTTTTTCAGAAGAAAAACTAAATATAGAAAGATTTGAAGTAAATTGTTTGCAGTCCATATTTTGGAGTCTTAGTGGTAAAACCAGTTTATACGCTGGACAGGAAGACACCACACACCAGGGTCATTAAAGGGCACAAGGATGTACGCAGAGGCCTGCTTGCTGTCAATGATGGAAAACGCCACACGCTTGGCCTCATCAATGTCATCGGACATGCTGCCTGTGGTGTCAATCACGAAAGCCAGCACTGAGGAGTGTGTGATGCCCATCAGCCTGAGGGAGAAAGTGAAAGAGCATGAAAATCAGCCAGTGTCATCACTGAAGAGCATGTGGATCAGCCAGCGTCATCACTGAAGAGCATGTGGATCAGCCAGCCTCATCACTGAAGAGCATGTGGATCAGCGTCACTGAAGAGTGCGCAAATCAGTCTATGGAGTCCCTAAAGAGTGGTTGAATCAGCCTTTGGTATCACTGAAGAGCTTGTGAATCGGCCTATACTGTCACTGAAGATTGTGTGAATCAGCATGTACTGTCACTGAAGAGCAGTTGAATCAGCCTGTATCGTCACTGAAGAGCAGCTGAATCAGCCTGTATCGTCACTGAAGAGTGTGTGCATCAGCTTACACTGTCACTGAAGAGCAGCTAAATCAGCCTGTGTCATCACTGAAGAGCATGTGAATTAGCCTGTGCTGTCACTGAAGAGTGTGTGAATTAGCCTGTGTCATCACTGAAGAGCGTGTGAATCAGCCTGTATCGTCACTGAAGAGCAGGTGAATCAGCCTATGCCAGCACTGAAGAGCATGTGAATTAGCCTGTGCTGTCACTGAAGAGTGTGTGAATTAGCCTGTGTCATCACTGAAGAGCGTGTGAATCAGCCTGTATCGTCACTGAAGAGCAGGTGAATCAGCCTATGCCAGCACTGAAGAGCATGTGAATTAGCCTGTGCTGTCACTGAAGAGTGTGTGAATTAGCCTGTGTCATCACTGAGAAGTCAGTCGCTTCGCCTTGCTCTGGTTCTGACACATTTGTACCGTAGGAAGTTGATATCTCCAACGGCTCCATGGATGTCTTCCAGAAGCTCCATGGTGGCGTTAATTGCAACGTTGGCAGCATCCACATGTCGATTGCCATGGTCTGAGTCTGTAGTGTCTTTGTTGATCCCACCTACGGGTTTCTGTTTGCTGGTTTGGTCAAAAAACCCACCATGACTGCACTTTCCTTCAGACAGAATATAAGAAGGGAAACAGTCCATGTCGATGGTGAGTAAAGCAAAGGTGTGGGATTGAAAGCATGTTTGGGTATCTGTCTTGCATGATACCCCTCAGATACTGCTGTGGTGCAGCCTGTATCTGTTACCATGGCAATATGCACTGCCATCACATGTATGCACATGCAGTAAGTGACAGAGATCAGGAGTGGCACAACCTATCGGACAAGTAACTGTTCATTTATTAACACGTTAACATCTGCACACAATAATGTTCCAACAAAAGAGGTACATTCTGGGAAATACAGCAAGACTATTACTATAAAAGCACTAAATGTTCCATAATATAATTTGGTGTATGTGTGCGTCTGGCTTTTTTTGTAGTGCCTATGGAACTGAGCCGTTTACTGGTAAGCAGTAAGACGGTCCACAGCCCTGGAAAAGCCCCCATCTCAGGACATTCTGCTGCTGTCCACTGTGCCAGCTTCACATACAAATGAGGATGGTGTAGTTTGACTGAGAGGCATTTGGAGAAGCTTCCAAAGTTCTGCTGCTCCAGGTTATTTAGGCAAATGGATTTTTCTGCTGTGGCTGAGAATTAATGGCAAGTTTCTGTTCCATGGAGTCATAAGGAATGTCATATAAAATATCCTGTAATGGATGCAGAAAACTGGGATCCACTGTGATCCAAATCCTGGTCATTGTCTGTTGTATAGGGAGTGTTTTCGCTTTGTGTTTTCACATTTTCATTTATATTTGGGGTTTTTTGTACTTTTAGATACTTTTATTTTTTATAGATGTGCTTGATATTTTGAGAAACTTACCTGTTGGTTTCTTGCCGCTAAACACATCGAAGTACCCAGAAGTTAACGTCTTTGCGCTCAGAATCTCTGGGAGGATGTTGTTCTCGCAGTTGCCACCTATACAGTCTGTGCATGTCTTCGTGTTCGTGTCTGCAAACGAAATAGCAGAGCACTCAATAAGCGGACAGTCATAATGTCTCTAGAGCAGCGATGGGCACCTTCTGCATACATTTTCAAAGTATATTTAAAAAATGAACTAAATAAAAATACTTTGAAAGTTATACGAGAACATCATCATGCCTGACTGCTAGGAGGAGCTTGGGACCCCAAATTGTTGCAGTGACAGCAGATTATCGTGAGCTGGAATAAAACGTTAGGCTAGCATTAACAAAATGGCAAAGTGAAAGGTTGACAATAAATATGTTCAGCGAAAATGGGAATTTATCTTTTCGTTAAATACAGAGTTATGCCACGGTGTTCGGACTGCTCACAGCTTATCTCTGTCATGAAAAAGTACAGTCTTCAGCGTCACTATGCTCAACGTCAACATAAATATGTGCGGCACATTAGTGTCAAAGGCAAAGTAGTTTGTTCACAAGAGCAGCAACTACACGAGAATCCAGTGTATGTCCATCATACATGGCTGCCCTTAAACTGGAAAAAGCTAAGAAACCACTATGTTAGCAGCGGGCCAACATGACAGTCACATGCATGCTGTGCACGAGTATACCTTGTCCTCTGGAGGATGTTGAGAACAGTTAACGTGAAACCACCACTCACAATTGTCGAAATAAACCAGTAACTGCTATTTGTACTGATATATGGATGCTTCAGGAATTATTTTGAGTTGGAACATAAGGAAGAAAGTCCTAGGTGGAGTGGCCACAAAAAGCGATATGTACACGTGAAATGGATTTAGCATGTTTATGGATTACGTCCTGTCTATCTGTAGATCGCATTACATTTGCACATGTGTGGATCACGTCACATTCGTCACTTGGCGCCAATTTATTTGAGGATTTTTGTCCGCCGGCTGAAAAATCTATAAATGTGAAGTTAATTACTGTACCAGCAGGTGGCGCCTGGAAGAAAGTTAACTATCATCCATGCTCACACGACTGGAGACAACGAGGAGGACGAAATTAAACAATATTACGCACTATATGACGCAAAATCAGAAAGCAGTTAAGACCTATAATATCTTTAATCCATGCAATATTATCGATTAGCATTAACAGGTCATTTCTATACTTCTTATTTTGTATAATTGGTCTGTGCATTAGTCTATGTATTTAGATTGTTCTGATTCGTTAGATTTATTTCCAAACCCTGGGTCATTGTTCCCTCTTTCTTCTGTACTTGTCCATATGTTAAAAAATAAAAACAATGAGAAGGACAATATCCAGTATGGGGGGTATTTCCTGCAAAAAAAAAGGAAATGAAAACGGTAATAATAAATTGAAAATACAAACTCCACTTCACTATTTAGTTTTCACGATGGATGGATGGGGGGAATTCTATGTTCAAAAATCCTGCCAAAATGAAAAGTAAATGAGATAATACCATTTGCAGTTTAACTTTCTATTCATGCACACTCTCAGAAAAACGGTATAAATTTGTACCTTTGCTTGTCACTGGGGCTGCCAATTTTGCCCTTAGCTGTAGGTAATTGTCAATTTTAAGGTACAAAAATGGACCCTGAAGAATATCTCCAAGGTGTACGATTCCCGAGGCTGATCTTCTGATCAGCTGTGAACCACCCAATCTCACTGAGATTGCACAGGTGGTGAATCAGATAGGGGTAGGGAAGACCACAAGGATCTGTGGTATCAAGGGGTGAACGTCTCTAGGCTGGTGGCAATGCTGACCTCCTGCCATTGCAAACAATCTTTGCTAACATTTGGGAGCCAGATGTCATCCAAACTGACTGGAAAATGGGATTTGTAGTCGCTATCTGGAAAGGGAAGGGTGATCGCCTGGATTGCGGCAACTACAGGGAGATAACACTGCTCTCAGTGTCATGACCCACTCGTCTGATCCTCCTGTGTGCCACGCCCCCCTCGTTAACCCCGTGTGGATTCCCCGTGTTCACCTGCTGTTTTCTGTTGCTGTCATTAGTTCAATGTATTTGGTCCACGTTAGGTATGTTTTCCCCAGTCCGGTCATTGAAGTCTGTATGTCTTTCATACTCCATTTAACCATTAAACGCTTTTATTTACCCCTATCCTGCTCTTCTTGCCTGCTTCCCTGGTCCGTTCCACATCAGTCACGACAGAATAACCGGACTCTAAGAGAAGACGCCTTGCCTGACTGAGGCAGAATACCTCAGTCTGAGTGATGAGGTGATTTATTGGCTCCAGCAACGGGAGGTAATGGGCGATCCAGCGCTCTAAGCCATCGCGCTTTGGACGAGGGACACCCTTGAGGAGATAGCGTACCTGTCGGGGGAGGTGCGCGAAAACATTCGGCACCTGAGAAATGGAGTGGCGGTGGCTAATATGAAGCAGGTGGCTGATGACAGTGGCTGGCCATATGGTTTGTTCACTGAACTACCAGAATTTCCCCCAGACTCCATCACCAGCAGCAGCGAGCAGGAGGAAAAAGAGGCGGAAGAGCCGAAAATGCGAGGACACTCTGGAGGTCTACTTAGGGGCCGTCTCAGTCTCCGCTGCCTGCCCTGCTGCGTGCTGGGAAGACTCCCTCCCGGTGCTTAATCCGGCGGTGTTTGCTTCAGACGTTACCGCTGCCGCTTCACAGCAGCTCCTTGCCGCTTTGCTGCCAGGATCAGCAGCTTGCCCCTTTCCCGGAACGCGCCTGGCGCTTAAAGGGGCCAGGTCCATTTTGGACTCTATCCCACGGGTTCCTCAGTCCCTGGACCAGGCAGTGCTCGCTGCCAAGGCGCAAGCCCCCGTAGCTTCGCCCCCCGTGGTTCCTATGCCTCCTGTAGCTTTGTCCCCTGTGGTTTCTATGCCTTCTGCAGCTTCGCGCCACATGGTTCCTGTGCCTCCTGCAA
The DNA here is from genome assembly GCA_026776945.1 of Isichthys henryi. NCBI lineage: Eukaryota > Metazoa > Chordata > Actinopteri > Osteoglossiformes > Mormyridae > Isichthys > Isichthys henryi. The sequence goes on along the minus strand of JAODJX010000053.1, from coordinate 9,599,306 downwards.
CTTCACCCCCGTGGTTCCTGTGCCTGCAGCTTCACCCCTCGTAGTTCCTGTGCCTGCAGCTTCGCCCCCCGTGGTTCCTGTGCCTGACCTGCCTGTGCCACCCAGAGTGCCTGACCTGCCAGTCCTGAAGGTCCTTACAGGTGCAGACTCCTGCAGCACCCCCTGAGGTCATGCCTCCGCCTCCTGCACCGCCTAAGGTCCCGGCGGTGCCGCCACCTCCTACTCCGCCCGTCCCTGCTGCACCCGTGGTCCCGGCTCTGCCTGCACCTCACGCTCCAATCCAGGCTCAGCCCATGCCTGAGGTCCTGGCCCAGGGTCTGCCCATCCTATTTCCTTGCCCTGCTCCCATGGCCTCTGTCCCCAAGTAGGTCCTTGACTGCTGGACCATCGTTCCTCCTCCCGTAGTGGAGAAGGAGGAGGAGCTCGAACAGGACCCATGAGGGATCTCCCTGATATCCTTAATGACATCCCCTGTGACTCCTCTTCCCAACCAGGTCCCCGAAAGGGGAGAGGGCACCGACACCGGGGTCATGTCCTGCCTGCCCTACCCCTGGCTCGTCCTTGCTCGCTTTGGCTGGGGCTCGGGGCTCGGGGGGGCGCCTGTGGGTCTGTTGGCTCCTGCTCGGCAGTCACCTCCGGGTACCCCTCCGGTGCCTTGTCGGTCGCCTGCGTGCTCCTCAGCTTCGACTCCTCGGTCACCTGCGGATCCCCCTCCTCCGACTCGTTGGTTGGCTGTGCCTTCGCCGGCTGTGGCTGCGCCATTGCCTGCTGCGGGTCTGCCTCCCTCCTCGCCTGCATCGGACTCCCCTCTGACTTCCTCCTCGCCTCCCCTGGTGCCCCCCCGACTTCCTTCTCGACTCCTCCACCTGTCTCCTTGCCCCCTTCGTGGTCCCCTCCTGCTCCTGCCTCCCTGTCGTCTGCGGCCTCTCTGGGTGCCGCCCATCACCCGCTGTGGCTCTCTTGGGCTCCCCTTTGCCCCTCAACCTTTCCTGTCTGGCCTCCCGTGTTTGCTTCTCATCCCTCTGTTCCTCCTGTCTCTGCTCCTCGTCCCTCTGTGCCTCCCATGTTCACTCCTGGTCCTTTTGTTCCTCCGTTCCCTCCTGGTCCTTTTGTCCCGTCGTCGTCTCCCTCCTTGGGTTCTGTGTTCCTGTTTTTGATGCCCCTATGTCTGTCTGTGTTCTCTGTGGTTTGTCGTTTTTTTGCCTGAGTTGGTGTCTTTGTGCCTGTTTTGTGTGTCGGTCTTGTTCCCTGTGTCCGGTTACTGTTCTTGGTTTTGTTTTCCCCAGGTCCTGTCCCGTCTTGTCCTTCGCTTCCTGGGGTGTGTCCAGTGCACGCGTCTTGGGGGGGATCCTGTCATGACCCGCTCATCTGATCCTCCTGTGTGCCACGCCCCCTCATTAATCCCATGTGGATTCCCCACGTTCACCCACTGTTTCCTGTTACTGTCATTAGTTCAATGTATTTGGTCTGCGTTAGGTATGTTTTCCCCAGTCCGGTCATTGTTTTTCATGCTCCGTTGAACCACTAAACCCTTTTATTTACCCCTATCCTGCTCTCCTTGCCTGCTTCCCCGGTCCGTTCCAGGTCAGTCATGACACTCAACGCCAGGTAAGGTCCTTGCTAGGAAAGTTAAAATGCAAATGGAAAGGTAAGTTTATTTAAGTGGCACATTTCAGATGCAAGGCAAAAGGCAGAAGAATACATTACAAAAACGTTAAAATCACATTTAAAAGACAAAACCATTAACCATTGCAGGGTTGCTTCATTTTGGCTGGATTTTTGCACATAGAATTTAAAAACTAAATGACAAAGTGGAGATTGTATTTTCATCATTTTCTTTTTTGCCGGAAATACTTCTCATGCTGGATGATTTAAAAATTCTGATTTAAAAAAATTGCAAAATTGTAAAACACTTGCATTAGAATATAGACCAGTTAAGATTCTGATCTAATTCAGTAATGCTGCGTCATATGATTGAGATATATCACATTCTGAATATTAAACTGAAGCTTGAGAATATTGCCAATCAAATTGCAATATCTGGCAGAAAAATCGCGATTAGATATGTTCCACTACTAAGAAACTGCTGTGTTGATACTATGGTGCACTAGTTACATGTTTTCACAGCTGTCATAGGGGGACAAAAATTTTCACCGGAAATATTGAGCCCTTTCTTTGATTGGGGATGGGGGAGGGGGTTGGAAGAAGACGGCATGTGTACTTGTCCTCCAATGCCTAGCAGCAGGCCAATATTAGCTCAACACAAGTAATCTTTGTCCACTGGAGGATATGGAACACAGCTCGCATGAAACCACTGCTCACAATTGTTGCAGCAAATAAATAAATAAATTTTTTGTAGTGTTTTTCTGACAGGTTTTGAAATCTATGTCTACCGTTATTACACCACAATTGTTTACGCCAAAATTGATATTTAAAGAATGTATTGCAGAGAATAACCTGATTTAGAAAAAGTGTTAATATACATTTAAATTACATTTCCTGGGGCGGCATGGTGGTGCAGTGGTTAGCACTGTTGCCTCACACCTCTGAGACCCGGGTTCGAATTTCCGCCTGGGTCACATGTGTGCGGAGTTTGCATGTTCTCCCCATATCGTCGTGGGGTTTCCTCCGGGTACTCCGGTT
>JAODJX010000053.1:9565299-9578542 GCA_026776945.1 Isichthys henryi | reverse complement strand
CCAGGCGGAGACTCGAACCCGGGTCCCAGAGGTGTGAGGCGACAGTGCTAACCACTGCACCACCATGCCGCCCCCCAGTCCTAGTATTTCAGTTTTAATTTTTTTGTCAGGTGAAAGTCTTTATGACCAGATATGTGTGTGAGAAATTTGGTGATTATTGGTGGCTACTTTGGTACATTAAACCACATTAAGTATTTTAGAATGTCCCAAATTGGGGACCACAGGGTTTATTGCTGTCAAACAAGGCACAACACTGAGTAGACTTCAATGGCAGAACTAGTGAAACGTACTTGAAAGCGGACTGAAATACACAGGACTCAATGGGAATAACAAGACAGCTGGTAACAATGGGGACTGCACGTGAGGTTAATGAGGGGGCGTGGCACACGAGAGCACTGGACGAGCAGGTCATGACAAATTTCAGTTCTTAATAAAAACTTCCTCAGATTATTCACACAGATCAGTCGGGTTTTATTTTACAAAGACAAACCCACGATAATATTAGACACTCATTACATACATTAAGCCACATTCAAGAAAATAAATGCCCAGCACTTTTGGTTGGCTTAGATGCGGAGAAAGCTTTTGGAGGATTTTATATAAGGTTCTCTAGAAATTTGGATTTCACGAAGATTTTATTCAAAGCATTGAAACATTGTATAACAGCCCAACTGCTCGTATATAAATAAATGGACATCTGTCTGACATTATTAAATTAGAACGCGGGACATGACAAGGTTGTATAATGTCCCCATTGCTTTTTGCACTATACATAGAGCCTCTTGCCCAGTGGATTAGACAGACAGCTAATATTAAGGGTATTTCTATACATCAAGAACAACACAAGATAGCATTGTCATGATCTGCGCATACGATCGTCCTGTATGCCACGCCCCACTCGTTATCTCACGTGAATTCCCGATTGTGATCACCTATCCTGTTATTTCGGCTTGTCTTGTGCATTTAATCACATCAGAGTGTGTAACCCCAGATCCGTCATTAATGTTGTGTGCCGTGTTTCATCGTCAGCCCTTAATAAACCCCGTTTGCTCATATTTACTGCTCCACTCCTCTCTGTCTTCCTGTCCGTCTGCCTGCCTGCTCGTCTGCTCAGCGGACGTAACAAGCATTATCCGCAGATGATATTTGAATCTACCGAACGGAACCTTCAACTTCATTTCCAGAATTATTTAAGATGCTAATATGGTAAATATGCAGGATACAGAATAAATATTCAAAAGACACAAATACTGTTCGTTAAGTTGTAATGTTTCAAAATAACTGCAAGAATTTTTTTCATTTGAAATGGGATCAAAAATACTTAGGAATTATATTACCTATAGATATGACAAAACTGACAAACTAATTACGATCCTTTAGTGAGCAAAATGAAAATGGATATACTGTACAGAGATGGAACGTAAACCCGTTTATGAGTTTTATTAAAAGAAATGAACATTCCAAGAGTTTTATTCCTATTCTTATCTATTCCTGTGTTCATTTGGCAACGGGAAAAAACCCAGAATAAGAAAAGAAAAAGTTTTGCAGCCTGTCATAGTTATTTGTGCTCTAGGTACTAACCGATATCCTGCTCCTTAAGATTGAAGCAAGCAAGGAGGGTTGTAAGAAACCAGTAGTTATTCTGGTGCAAGGCCATGCATTCAGTGCTCTATAAGTTAATAGCAATATTTCGTAATCAATTAGATTAACTAGAAGCCAGTGAAGGGAGAATAGAACAGAAATAATATGATCGTTTTTTCGAGTCTTTGTAATACCCATACTGCTCTGCAGATCCACATTACTAAACAGTTAGAAAAATGTCTGCCGTATTATTTTAACGTTAGTGAAAACAACATTAGAAATGCATTTTGCAAATATTGCTCTGCTAAAATTTCACAAGGAGGATGTATTAATAAACATTACAACGCAACAAATTTGATTGCTCACCTTAAGGCAAGACGCTGAAAAGTACAAAGAGTTTCTGAAAAACAAATCCGTTCCAGTAAAGAAGGCTGCAGTATTGACGAATAACACTAGTCGATCAGTAACTCAATCGATAGCGAAACAAAATTCAGTGCTAATAATGCAAAATCTAAATATATTACTTATATATTAATATTATGGAGTTTCTCACTTGATGATTAGAACACCTGAATGGAGTGCGTGTATGAGTATGCCCTGTGATGGGCTGGCCCCCCGTCCTGGGTTGTTCCCTGCCTCGTGCCTATAGCTTCCGGGATAGGCCTTGGACCCCCAGAAAGATGAGCAGTTTAGAAAATGGATGGATATAAGATGCATACAGTCATAAAATATAGTCCTCTGGGACTGTTGTATGCCAGAGTAGGTGTTTTCTAACTAAATTGAAATACCTTTTCATATTTTTGAAATGCAATTTATTTATTTTTAAATTTATTTGGGTGGAATGTCCCTTAATTTAAGCAGAACCTTCCAGACAATCGGTATCGGTACTGGTGTCAGTTTTTGAAATAATCGGTACTGGCCAGGGATTTCCTTATCTGTGCATCACTAGATGTATTACCTTCTCTGAGAGAATACAGGAATGTGGCTTACAAAGGAGCAATTAAACATTGTATACAATGGACCAGTCAGTATCCTTTAGCATTCTTTATGAAACCCTAACCCATTTTAGCCCTGGGATTTTGGACTGTAACTGATTAATAGCTCCATTATAATAATCTCTTCTTTATCTACGGGGTGTTTTATGCGTAACACTTTACAAATTTATGCGTAACACTTTACTTGAGGGCACAAATACTTAACAGTAACACAGTTATTACTGAAGTACAAACCATGTGTCATGCCCTGCTCGTTCCGATCCTCGTGTGTGCCACGCCCCCTGGTTACCCACTTGGGACTCCCCGATTGTACCCAGTTGTGTCTTGTTCTTGTGATTAATCCTGCTTTATTTAAGTCCTGGTCTTGCCTGTTTCCCTTGTTTGTCATTGTGATTAGTAAGGTATGTTTGCTCGTCTCCTGTTACCCGTCCCTATTAAACCCCAGTTACCCCGATTTCTGCCTGCTTGCCTGTACTTTACCTGCCGACCCGCTCGATCGCCGCTTGTTCCTGCCGCGATCGTGACACCATGAACATATATGGTAGGTACAAGATAAAAGATGCATCATGATTCATTATTGATGGACAAACATGACATCAGTATATCATTCATTACTTGTTCCTTCAGTAGTTCCTTCATTCATTTACAAAGGTAACAAATATAATACCAATATAGTACTGTAATTGTTTGATAAAAATTTTTTATGACTCATTAATGATGAATGAATATGATATCAGTATGTAACACTTAGTTTGTAGTTAGTTTAGCTGGTCTCGGCTACCTGAACAAGACTTTGGTGCTTGATTGGGGAAGACTAGCCCACCACAGGTGAGATGTTAGAATCACAGGTCCCGGCGTCCGGTTTAATCTATTTAAAGAACAATTGTCACTTAAACGCAATGTTCCTGTAGCTGAGTTTTGTACAAGCAATAATCAACAGAAACATGAATAAACTAAAGTAGTTTGAGCACTTATACAAAGGAAACTATGCTATACTGAAATGGTAATTCCAGAAAAGGTGGTTCTCTGACCTTATAATTCATGCAATACAGACACTCATCTACTTACGAACGAGACACATGCCGAACGGTCATTTGTAACATGACTTGTGTGAGAGAAAACTGAACAGAGGGTATGTCTTTATTTACTAGGTTTTAGATAAACTGCTTAATAATCTCCTGTTTTCTAGCACCAGTCCTTGTGTTCTACCTGATTGCCCTGATTGGTTAATTGCTTCATGTCTCGCTCCTCTTGCATCGTTACCCAGTTTGGTTTGTGTATTTATGTTCCTGCCTTAGTTCACTTCCTTAGTGGGTCATTGAATTTCAGAGTGTGTGTTTCAAAATGTGCTTTTCAGAATGCTAGAAGTTACCCAGTGTCATTTAATTTTTGTACTTTGTTCCCTGCCTGCTTGCTCCTTGTGTTGCCTTGGTCGTGGACCTTGTTCCCTTGACGTTTTTTATAGTTAGTCTTTGGTTTACCTATTTTGCTTTTTGTGACCTCTCATGGTTCCTTTGTTTTATGGTATTCCCAGTGTTTTCAGTTTCTGTTAATAAACCAATGTGTTCCTGTGAGCCACAATTGGATCATCCACTTCTTTCCTGCCTTCATCATGCCTCGCCCCCGTGTCAGAGACTCCCAAGTCCATGACAGTTATACCTCTTGCAAATGCTTTAGTAGGCTCCTTCAAGAAAGATGGGTTGTTAATGGATGGAGAGTTGATTTCAAGAAAGCTATGTAATTCATGACACAGGAGCACATGCAAACACCACACACATGGAACCCTGACAGAAACCTGAACCCAGGTCCCAGAGGTGTGACACAACGGCGCTAACCACTACACCAACATGCTGCCCCTCTCTTCAGGTCAAAATAATAAAAACAAATAATTACCGTAACTGGGCTGAAGCACAAATAACAAGCCACTGAACATTTGGCAAAGGGGTTTCCCCAGAAAACCACAAGGGGATAAATATCAAAAATAAGGTCACCTACTCATCTAAAAAATGAGCAGGCTGATCTAAACCCAACACAGCATTAGAAAGTCAATACCATTCCTTAGATAAACACGCAGCTAACTAACATCATAGAAAGAAAAAAGGAAGCAAACCAAGAGGCTCTGTATTCATTCCCATGCAGGACAGAAACATTGATTTCTGGCCCTCCAGTGGGGGCGAGACAAGCCACGGCTTTCACTGGGGTCTCACCTAGAAGTTTTCCCATTGAGGGTAATCCTCAGAGCTGCTGGCTACAACACGGCACATGTGGTGCCCTCTATCTTCCTGTGATAGGCCTTTACCTCATTGAAGGTCTTGCATCTCTTCACGGTTTACAGAGCCACATCTTTGGAGACGTAAATAGTTACGCTGTTGTAGGTAAGTTTTTCTACACCACCTGGGTATGATTACCCAGGCTGTTCTTTATTTTATCATCGTAAGGGTTACAGCAATAATAATAGTAATAAATAATAATGAAGTAAATTTCCCTGTGAAACACACAGGTACTGAGGGAAAGTGATGCATCTGTGCGTAAAGTTCGGAAGCCTTCATAAATGAGTTTTCCACTGCCACTGGCAACCGAGCCATAGCTGCGCTGACATGGCTCTGCTTACTACTGCTTACTAGCAGGGCCCAAAAGCTTGACCAGACTGAGGTAATTGCATCACCACCACCTGATTGGTCAAAATGTAATAATCTACAATAAAAAAGTGTTATAGAACAGCTGAACAGAAGGGATCCATAATGCAAATTTACATGAGTGAATGCTAATTCTGATAGCGTTTGATGTTAAACTAACACGCCGATTCTCACAGACATGCTAGCAGGAATTAGCACACAGTAATTCATGATGTACACCATGTGAACAGTAAATAAACATCGGTATTACGTCGATGGTACTCTCCAAACCCGGCAACACGTTTACCGAGCCGACCCTTCTGCAGTGGAAAACCAAAGCCAGCTGGAACCGCCCTGTAAGTAATCTCTCTTCGTGGTATGGCTTTAGTTCCTGCAGACTAGGGAAGAAACACCATAACAGAAGCAGTTGTGCCCATGAGCAGAAGGTTAGCCAAGGTCAAATCCCAGGTTTAGGCGAGTGGTTTCACTACCCCTGAGCCCCTGAGTGAAGCCCTTAACCCTACTGTACTTGCTCCAGGAACAGTCTCTCTTAAATAGCAATAAATGTGATGTTCTGCCTAGTGGGCAGATTGCAGGGGTTAGTTTGTGTGCCACAGAGGCCGAGTTGCAGTATGTCAGATCAAAAACACTTTTTAACAAAATTGTGTCGACAAAATGGAATCAAAAACATTTTAAAGCCACAGAATGCAGTGGGGATCCTGCGTCTGCCACCAGGCACCACAACACCCCCCCCCCCTCCCCAGCCATAGCACTTTAACACTGTAAACATCCGGTTGCTTTTCTGTTTTTAATTGCTCATGCATTACCCATTCCTTATATTCATTCGCTTATTTCAAACACTGTATTCAGTTTGCACTGTATGCCATGCCTGTGCACTTACTTTGTGTTTCACACTCTATTCCACCTTAAGTTAAACGACTCACTGGCGACGACTGCCGTTTTTCTCATTCTTATTTGGTCACAAAGGCCTTTTCACTGCAGCTCTGCTGGTCTAGCCATCAATGGGCTGATGCTGGGGCTGGATGGAGCTATGCCTCTGTTGTGCCTCCCTTCTGTCTCTGCTCTGCCTCCCCTCTGTCTCTGCTCTGCTTCCCCTCTGTCTCTGCTCTGCCTCCCCTCTGTCTCTGCTCTGCTTCCCCTCTGCCTCTGTTCTGCCTCCCCTCTGTCTCTGCTCTGCTTCCCCTCTGTCTCTGCTCTGCCTCCCCTCTGCCTCTGTTGTGCCTCCCTTCTGTCTCTGCTCTGCCTCCCCTCTGTCTCTGCTCTGCTTCCCCTCTGTCTCTGCTCTGCTTCCCCTCTGCCTCTGTTCTGCCTCCCCTCTGTCTCTGCTCTGCCTCCCCTCTGTCTCTGCTCTGCTTCCCCTCTGTCTCTGCTCTGCTTCCCCTCTGTCTCTGCTCTGCCTCCCCTCTGTCTCTGCTCTGCCTCCCCTCTGTCTCTGCTCTGCCTCCCCTCTGCTTCTGCTCTTCCTCGCAGCACCAGGCACTGCAGTTATACCCAAGAGATCTTTGAGGCAGAACCAAAGCCAGAATCACGATGATATGACTGAATTCCGTGGCTTGCAGAAGCTGCCTGTGAAATGCCAAAAGTTTCGTGCTTTGTTTGGTTGCTTATGGTTAAGGTTAGGGCTGAGTAGGGCTTAAGATTGTCATGTCGAGATTAGGGTTATGCCCATAGAAATGAATGTACGGTCCCCACAAAGATATGAATACAAATGTGTGTGAGCTTGTCTGTGAGTGTGTATCTTGCTCTGTTTTTCAGTATGTGCCTTTGCATGTTTGTGTATCCCTGTGAGTTTAACCAGTGTCTAGTGTATCTAGGGTATATATCTGTGTCTAGTGTATCTAGGGTATATATCTGTTATGTGTATATGGCTGTGGTGTTTTCGTGCAATATGTCCATGTAGTACATTTGTGAAATGTTACAGTGCAGAGCGCCTTTACAGAATATTTGTGCATTTTTCATGCACTTACGTACACATACACACAAACACGCGATCACACATACGTGTGCATACACACACTCGCATGCACGCACACACATACGCACAGAAAGTTAACTGGCACGCACACATTTGCATATGTCACTTAAACTCCACACAGGAAGTCTCTCAGACTGCCAATGCGGTTTCCTTTATTTGCACCAACGAGGGCAGAGTTCACACTGGCGCACGCTCCTGATTCAGAACGAAAGCCTGACCCTGATCCTCCGATCACGCAGGGCACAACACACCCTCACACACAGGGGACTCCCTCCCCACATGTTCTGGGGGTTTTACTGGCTCTATCGGAATTCAAAGCTCAGTTTAACCATGTTGGGGTGGCTGAATGGCGCCATGTTTTGTGAGTGTCAGGGATGGCAGGACAGGGAGGCACAGGTGTCAGGTAATCAGCCTCACTCTGACGCTCAGTTAACCCTAACAAACCCCGTTATAGCTTTTGGATCTAAGGTCTTTGCACCAGGAATCAAAGCTCAAGATGTTCAACAAAATTTCCATTATTTTCACACTTCCACATTTACTTATTTATTGGACACATGAGTGTCCTCGAAGCAAATGGGGTTAAGGGCTCTGCTTAAGGTCCTCTGGTGGTATGACTACTATTCAGCCGCAGGAATTGAACCCATGACCTTCCAGACATGGGCACTGAAAGATATATGCCCGCTAACCTGGGATTTTCTAAATTAAATTTCGAGTCTCTTGACCTTTTTCATTATTTGTTTCTGAGTCTGTGCTTTGCCTGTTATTCTGCCCTGTAGATTTCAGTGTTCATCTTTAGATATTGATCTACTGAACTGCTGCTTTATCAAGTGGTGTACAATCAACACTCAAATCATTCTAAATCATCATGGGGCACAGTAAATGACCAAAAGAGAGGCTATATGTAGGGACTCTAGATGGAACTGGAAGGGGGAGTCACAGCCATGGAAGAGTCACAGTTGTAGAGGAGTCATGGCCCTGGAGGGATTACAGCTGTGGGGGAGTCACAGCCAGGCTTAGTGCCTGATTAGCTATGTGTTGAGTCACTGGATGAGGAGCTGCATTCTGAGGGTTTATCAATCTGTGAATAAAGAGCATCCGTATTTATAGTGGGGGAATATTTATTCTACCAGCTCTGTACATAAGAACAGGATGCAAAACAGCTGTACTTCAGGTTATTTCAGATCCCTTTTGACTTATTGAAAAAGAATGAAATAAGAAAATAAAATATTCACATTTGTCTTCTGTCTTTTCAAAATCTCCTATCTTTCTTCACTTTTTGACCTCTCTCACTCTCTCACCCTCTCTCACTCCTCTCTCACCCTCTCTCACCCTCTATCACTCCGCCCTTCCCAGGAGCTGGGGCTAGTATGGGAGCTAGCCCCTGACTGCCCCCCGACTCGGCTCCTGAGGCCAAGAAGGCGGGCAGCCGGACCCCAGCACAGTAGCGTATGGCTCACAGCCCCAAAAACCAGGGGGTTTACGCAGCTGTTCGCGAAGGCCAGAGGGGCGGTCCACTCTATACCCTGCGCCGCCACCCATTGCAGCCAGCAGGAGGCATCACTCCCAGGGGTTAGACTGAGGCCCACAACCTTCAGCAAGCGGAAGCTGTTGAAAGGGAACCAGGAGAGAATGAAGGCTGTGACCACCCAAAGCACAACCCGCATGGAGCGCCGTACAGAGCGGCCCGGTGGGGCGGGGCCAGGCCCAGGGGCAGGATCATGGGTGAGGCCTTGAGAGTGCCGGGACAACACGCGGATCAGGGAGCCGTAACAAAAAACGGTGACAGACAGTGGGAGGAAGAAGGTGAGTAGGATCAGGCAGAGGCGAAGCTCCGGCGAAATCTCTGTTTCCCGGCAGTAGGAGCTGCTGCTTTGCTCGTCATGCTCCAGCAGCCGTGAGCGCAAGACGGGCAGCGCTAACAGGGCAGATGCCAGCCAGGTCAGCGCACAACCCCACACCACCAGGGGGCGTCGCTTCATTTGCCGGTAGAGGCTTTGGCACACTACGGCCAGGTATCTGCAGCAGGGTGAGAGAGAGAAATCTATCAGACACATCGATGTCTCAGCTCAACTAAACACAGCATATATCGTATTTTACTTTAAAACAATAGTTCACTTTCAAGATGAAAATACACTCGTACTCACAAATGTCCCCATTAGGTTAGAAAAACAGACACAAGTACCTGTCAATGCTCATGAAGGTCACGAGCCAAACAACCACGTACATGTTCAGGGCGGTGATGTAGGGAACTGCCTAATGTAAACAGGAGAGCAGGTGTGGGTTCAGCTCCACGTTTGTCCTGGGGTCTGAGGAGTCTGGGGTCTCATTTATCAAAATTTACACAAGTTTCATTGTGAAACAATGCATACACAAAAATGGTCCACAAAAAAACATTGGGCCTGACGTAACACCGATATGTTTGCAAATTCCCCTTGATAAATGTGTATTTACAGAAGCTTGAGATCCATCCCAGTTGCCATCTACAAATGGACATGAAAATTACCTCCATATTCATCTCTCCATTTTATGCACCCACTTGTCCTATGCCGGGGTCCAGAGCCTATCCCAGAAGCTACAGGCACAAGGCAGGAAATATCCCAGGACAGGATGCCAACCCATCACAGGGCACGCACACCATTCACACCTACAACCAGTTTGGCAACTCCAATTCATATGCATATTTTTGGATAAAATGAAGGGGAGATTTGAACCTCCAACCCTGAGTAGGAAGCTACAGTGCTGTCTACCATTCCACTCACCTTACAACTAGCTGCCCCTCCTCTCCACTCCCTGCTGCTCAGATCAGTGTAGATCCAGATCGGCAGTGAACCCAGGAACAACAGGTCAGAAACAGCCAAGTTTGCAGCCAGAATCTCGCTGTTTGTCCAGGAGCGGCGCTGCCGTGAAGAGCCCGGCTTGCCAGCTCCCCGGTGCTTGGCCCAGAGTGCCAGCAGCAGAGCCATGTTTGCGGGCACTCCCACCACCATGACCAGGCAGTAGAAGGCCGAGCGCATGGGTGGCAGTGCCGCCCCTAGCTCCACCCGGCAGTTGTCGTCATCTGTCTCATCGTAGTAGTAAACATAGCTGTCGTTCTCCGTATCCATGCCTGGCTGGGCCTGAGCCAGCTGCTGTGTGCCTCTCCAGTCTCCGGGAAAGCACCTGGGATTTAGGACACACTGTCACTCACCCAGTGCCTCCCACGTGCAGTGTGGCATGAATACAGTGACAGGTACAATTTTCTGATCTCAATGTTGTTACGTATATCTGTTGATATTTGTTATTATAGCGTGCATTGTGACATATTTAGAATTATAGGCTTACTAGGAGCTAGTAATTTGTATTTAAAATAAGAATTACATTTCTATAAGCCTATGCAATAAATCTCTGCATGAAATAACCAAGGCTCCAGACTCCCCATGACCCCAGAAGAATAAGCGGTTTGGAAAATATCTGTATTAAGTATTAAACGTGAAGTAAAATAAAATCTTGATAAACGCGCTAAAATCCCAATATAAAAATATAATCCCCATCTATCTAATGTCAATTTTAATATTAGGGTTATTATATGATCAGGTACATCAGAAATAGTGGACAGACTCCCCCCCCCCCCTCCAAAAATCAACACATAAACAAACGGAAATATAGACAGACCGTCAGACAAGCAGAGACAAAGGAGAGCGCGTGCCTTCTTTCATTATGAAACAGCGACTTATTATTTTGCTACGCATTCAGAACGCGAGGAGGAAGTTTATACCTAACGAAGATTGTTCTCTTGTATCAGATAAAATCATTTTATCACATAGAAACGGTACCGTAAACAACGTTAGTCTTATCTTAAATGATGAAATCGGAAATTATTCAACAATAATAAAATCTTTCTTACATGGCATCCTTTCACGATATTACTATTGCAGGTGTGACCACTGAAATAATACATTGCACCCCGCCCCCCAGTGACAATCTCCTTCCGACCCCACTCTGCTTATGAAAGAAAAAAAAACAGTCAGCCTATTTTAAAAATGATTTTCCTTCGTTGTCCTCAAATAGGTTCCTGTTTATTTCTTGTACCTCCTGTGGTGCTAGTGTTGTTGCAGCTAATTCTCATTTTAGTCACATTATTTTCAATTGACGGCCACTTGATCTGTATCCTAAGTCCCAAATGAAAGAAAAAGAAAATACTTTTTATTGGCTTTGATTTTTGCACATTAGCGATAGCAGAAATATATGCTGCTCTTGAGCTCTACGTAAGTTGACAAAAGATGTTTAACAGAGTGCAATACCTATTTAATATAAGTGCAATGGTAGTTTTCCCTGTGTCATCCGACGAAACTTTCAGGTTTAGTAAGTGTATATACAGTTAATTACCCGCGAGCGCAGTTCGTGTCCTACGACGGTACATTTAGTGTTTAACAGGGTGAGTCAAAACCTCTGATTACTCTTTTGGAAACAAGTGGCTCTCCACGAAACTAGTAGCTACAGACTACCGAAAAGTCACGACCTCAAACGTTTTCTCGAACAAAACCCCCACGGACATCATTTTGAATCGCGTGTGTGTGGTTTTCTTTCCTAGATTCAGTGAAGATACCACTGACGCCTGATAAAAAGAAGAAGCAGCGACCAATGCTAGTAGTTATGATTAACAGTTTAGGATGACGGGTGAATCACCTTATGTGTATATAGATGCATAAGATGATCTTCTGCTGTGGCGTTAACACTATAAGAGCGTGTATTTCAAATGAACACTTTTTTAACCTGTTGCCTACCGATACCGCGACTGATGAAGATGGTGTAGCGCTTAAGGTAAGACCCTGAACACTTAAAAAATTACATATCCGTTTAATATTTCGCGATTAATTTAAAAATCAATAAAAGGTATAATTTTCATCATAATGATCATCATAAAAACAACACGAAATGATTCCTTGTAGAAAAAATAAAATCTTCTAACAAAAATTTATCTCGGCGTCGTGAATTAATGTATAAAGAAGCAATTAAACGCAATTACCTAGAATTGTATAACAAACATATGTCGTTCTATTTTTGTTTTAGGTATGGCGAAATTAAAGCACAAAAATAAAACTCGCTAAACCTTACTTTATAGATTATATAGGCCTATTACATTTAAGATGCAGATCTACTATACTACAAAGCATTTTAAGATACAATTTAACATGTAAATAAAAATGGCACTACAATCAGATCTAGCTATTTGCCGTGTAAGCGTTATTTTGCATTTGTCTGCTTAATTCAGACAAAAGATTATACATGAAGAACGGGTGCAGTACGTAGTGGTGCAATTTCCCTTGTGCATTTTTAATTTCCTTTCAAAAACATAATTATACTAACAGAAGCAGCATGAAACCACGGACTAAAATGAAGAGATTTAAAACTGTTGTAAGGATACCTACCCTTCGTCAGTCTTTTCTAGATTCTATAGAAGGAGCCAGCTGTGAAATTGCGCGTTAATTTATCGAACGCGGCTGGCCTGTACAGCAAAGTCAGCACCACTATAGTTAACGTCTCTGAATTGAGAACCTCACACACATCCTGTGTACTCACGCATCACACAGAGGGAAGTGCCTTTTTAAAACGATAAATAAGGGAATTTAATCCCATGAAATTTTAAGGAATTACATGTATGCATCCCTCACTGCTAATAGATCAATAAAGACAGTAACCAAAAAATGACGACATAGTTTTGTGCAAGTAATTGCCAAATATTCAAATGAGAATATGCTATTTCCATATCCTGTACATATGATATCCATCTGCTTAGGGGGTTGAATATTAATTATGTGTTTGATCTGCTAAATAAGTAATAATACTTAAAAATGCAAATATCTAAGGCATCTAAACTAATAAACATTTAAAAATCGTTAAGCCATCTTAATTAGTGGGATCTGGAATATGACTAGGCTTATTATCGGACATTGCAATGTCTTTCTGTTTTTGGTTGCTCACGTGTGAGCGCGCATCGGAGCTGTTATGCCGAAAAAGGCATCCCTGCCGTAGAATGCATGCCTGTCTCGGGAGCGCGCACCACTGAAAACAGCGAA
>JAODJX010000053.1:9525676-9552598 GCA_026776945.1 Isichthys henryi | reverse complement strand
AGGGAACAACCCAGGATGGGGGGCCAGCCCATCGCAAGGCACATTCACACACCATTCACTCACACATGCACACCTATATGTGTTTATCAATACTTTATTTTCCACTTCGAAAGCAAGTTTTCAAAAAGTGTTCCATTTTAACAACCATACAAAGCTTGCTTGTCTTCGCAGTTATTTACATTTCAGCATTTTATTCCTTGAGTCATGTCACCAAGTACTGTGCTGCAGGCTACTTATGTAATAGGGTGGGTTAGTGAACAGTATCTCTGCCCTTCGCAAACACACACAAACAGCAAAAAAGATCACACGAAACATACACATCATTATTCAATCGCCCAGAACAATTGGGTATTGATTGCCTCCTATTCCTCTTTAGCCTTATTATTTTCACTGTAACATCGCCGTTATCCAATCAGGTTCCGAGACCAAACCACTCGCTTCACAGCGAAGCAAATAAACAACAGACCACGCCCGCGTTTCCCCTGTGAGCCAATAAGAACGCGTATTCATTCTCCGGACTGGAAGGTTCTTCCACGGAGTGCATTGTGGGAGGGGAAGTCACAGCGTTTCAACTATGATGGTGAGTAGGTTGCTAGTTTCGTTGTTATGTGGTTTGTAAGCATGGGAATTTATTTTTGGTCTCCTTCCGTTATGGTTTTATAATAATTCTGCAGTAGTGTCTGCTTCTGGAAGCATGTCTTTTTGCCCTGAGTACGGTTGTTTTGCATGCAGAGTTCCCGTATCTGTCACTTTTCGTGGTCGCTTTTGCTTTCGGGAACTATTAAGAAGGGGCTGAGCAGGTTTCCTTATGAGTCTCTAGTTTTTTGTGATGATGTCCTGATTGAGGACCTCTTGATTAACGTTGCCCAGAAGCTTGTGCTTGGCCCCATATTAGACTGTAAAAATTAATCTGCACGCACGGTTGCAAATTTGAAAGCCGGGCGTTTATGTAAATTGTTTGTTTTTATTACACCTTATTACTGTGATTTCTGTAGTTGCCCTACCTGTTCCTTTTTGGGTTGGATGCTGTACTATGTTTGGTCACTGTCAGTCCCGTTCCTGGAGGATCCTCCAGCGCCAGAAAGTCCAACACTGCTTTCAACCTGCCACATGCATTATTAGCCTATTATGGACCATCTAAGCCTGATTTTAGGTAGGGTTGAAATGAAAAAAATCTGGCACGGGATCCTCCAGGAATAGGATGAAGAACCACTATCTAAGGCACCTTGATTATCTGTTCTCCTCACTCAGTAACAATAAACAATAAAATGGCTCTTGCTGCTTCAGTCACTGGAATATGCGGCCCCCTCTGACCAATTCCCCTGTGACCTGTCCCCTCTGACTGTGTCCAATCCAGTCCACACCTGTTATCCTGTTGAAGGAGGGGACTGACACCTCTCAGGGGGTACCCCAGCTGGTCAGCAACATTAATGCCTGCCAGGTGATTGCTGAGGCAGTGCGTACAACCCTGGGCCCCCGTGGTATGGACAAACTCATAGTGGACAGCAGAGGTATGATACTGGACGTACAGAAGTAGTCCGTGATGGTTCACCCCATCACAAAAGGAATAATGAGGCATTTAGAGTTGTAGCTTTTAGCTTCCGTTTCTTTGTGTTTGTGGTGAAGGGGATGCAAGTGGTGGAGCACAGCTGTTTGCAGTGTTGTGGGGACCATGCAAGTCCCATGCAGCTTCTTTTTAGTGTAGTGTTTTGTCTTCTACCTGGAACCTTCTGCCCTCTCTCAGCCCATAGTGATTGTGCCTCTTAACTGTCACTATTCCTTCCTTGCAGGCAAAGCCACCATCTCCAATGATGGGGCTACCATCCTGAAGCTCTTGGATGTGGTTCATCCTGCTGCCAAGACCTTGGTGGACATTGCGAAGTCCCAGGATGCGGAGGTGAGACACTGTAGTTGGGTATCAGTCTATGAGTATTGTATCAGAATATGCCACTGTCCTGTACACAAGTAGAAATCTAGGAGCTCCTTGTGCCTCTGGCCTCTTCAGGTTGGTGACGGAACGACCTCTGTGACTCTGCTAGCTGCCGAGTTTCTGAAACAGGTCAAAGCGTACGTCGAGGAGGGCATGCACCCACAGATCATCATCCGTGCCTTCCGCACAGCAACACACCTGGTAGGGGCCGTAGGCCTGGCCTGTCATCTACCTGCGACAGTGTTCCTGTCGGTCCCTGAAGTCTCATCTAAAATGTCTTCACACGCATGCAGTGGGATTATTATATTCTTTTTCTGAAGTCTTTAAAAAGACCTCATTGAGTGTGATTCTTTTAAATTGTATACCAACCCTGTTTAAAAATGAACTGTCACTTTGCTAAGTCAGGTTTGCCAGCCGGGTGTGTTTTTAAAGCTGCCATAGAATGATAGTCTCACTGGAAATGACATACAGTGAATCTCAAACGCTGTTGTTTCCTCTCAATGGGCACTGCATATGCAGTTTCCAGACGTGCGCTTGGCGCGGAAAGATATATATATTGAAAGCCATCGACAAGAATCTTCTGTGCTGCCTGTTGCCTACGTTTTGGTTAGCTAAACAAATATCTAAGTCTTACTGAAGTTTAAAAAAAATAATAATATAAAACATCATTGCAAACAACACATTTACATGCGGCTCAGGAGTTGTTGATAAAAAACTGCATGAGGAAGCTAGCAGTAAAACGATAAACGTTACAATAAAAAGTACTGTATAAGGAATTCATAAAAACCATTGACATGTTTCATTATCAATCATTATGCACTGTACATAGTTATGTGCTATACTTTTACACAATTGGCATCGCAGTAGATTTGTTCAGACCAACATCAGCACAAACGCATTGCTCTACGTCGCCACTAGGTGGTAGGAATTTCTCTGCTCCACCATAATCTTATGGGACCACTGTCATAAATGTGGTCTGCCATTGATAATTAATAATCGGGTTTTAAATGGGCCTGTAAGAGCTCTTCTGGGCACTTTTATGCCAAACCAAGTTAATAAATCTTTGTAAACAACAGAGAACAATTTAAGATGGTGGGGGGAAAAAATGCCTTCTATGGCACACTTTAAAATGCCCATTTTTTTTGGAAAGCAGTAAGACAGATTGACAAATCTCTGCGTCTGTAGCAAAACGCTTAAACAAGCTTCCATGTACTCCTACAGGCTGTGAAGAAGATCAAGGAAATATCTGTGACAGTGAAGAAGGATGACAAGCAGTACGTGATGGGGGGGTGGTTCCCGGCATGCTTTAGTGTGATATCAGTGTATGTTCCACTAATGAATGGAGTTTAAGGTTGTTCTGCATTTACTGCGTGATTCCTACACCTCCAGGGAGCAGATGGGGCTGTTGGAGAGGTGTGCTGCCACAGCCCTCAACTCTAAACTCATTGCTGGGCAGAAAGAGTTTTTCTCCAAGATGGTGGTGGATGCTGTGATGATGTTGGATGAGCTGCTGCCACTC
The DNA here is from genome assembly GCA_026776945.1 of Isichthys henryi. NCBI lineage: Eukaryota > Metazoa > Chordata > Actinopteri > Osteoglossiformes > Mormyridae > Isichthys > Isichthys henryi. The sequence goes on along the minus strand of JAODJX010000053.1, from coordinate 9,549,149 downwards.
AAAATGATTGGGTTGAAGAAGGTCCATGGAGGTGCTTTGGAGGTGAGTGCTGATTCCTGGTGCCAGAGATGATCTGATGAGCATGTTCATGAAAGAAGTATGAGTGACCAAAGGACAAAGCGGCGCTGTTGTTTTAGAGCTATTTTGGAGTGTGTTTACTTGGTATTACTTTCATCTTGGTGTATACATCCAGCTGCACTGTGGCAGACCTGAGTGTGTGTGTGCCTGTCTGCAGGACTCTCAGTTGGTGGCAGGTGTGGCCTTCAAAAAGACCTTCTCCTATGCAGGCTTTGAGATGCAGCCAAAGTGCTATCAGAACCCCAAAATTGCTCTGCTGAATGTGGAGCTGGAGCTGAAAGCTGAGAAGGACAATGCTGAAGTCCGTGTAAAGTCCGTGGAGGTCAGCAAGTTCGCCGAACTGTAAATATTGTCTATGTTCCCATACCATTCATTATCTGTTGAATGAGGACTGCGGGTAATGTTTGCCTTTCCATTGCTGCTCTTCAGGACTACCAAGCCATTGTTGATGCTGAGTGGAGCATCTTGTATGACAAGTTGGACAAGATCTATAAGTCTGGGGCCAAGGTGGTGCTGTCCAAACTCCCCATCGGTGATGTGGCCACACAGTACTTCGCTGATCGCGATCTCTTCTGTGCTGGCCGAGTGCAGGAAGAAGACCTCAAGAGGACTATGATGGTAGGAACTCCACACAAAGCCTTCTGATGACATTTTCCCCCTATATGTTGTAGTACAAATGCCCTTTTTGCCTGAGAATGACCACAGGGAGATTATGGATGTTGCTTAAGCAGAGCAATCGTGGTAGTGGGGTGACTGAGCAAACACCTGGACTGTGTCTAATTCCTGTTTTTTGAAAGTGATTTGGACCTCTTGACAAGATGACACTTGCTGTCCTTGTAAAGCTGGTCACTGACATCTCCTACATCTTGATCAAGGCTAAAACTCCACATCAGTTTCACTGTAAATATGGTTACATTTCCCACTCTAGGTCTTTGTGCTGCTATATTCTACAGTCTTTAATTTGTCCTGTCCCTATAACCTCATGGTCACCTGCCTCTTCAGTGGTCTGTACCCCTTTTCACACATGTGAGATGCATTATGAGACATTTGTTGCAATGCATTCTCCAGGCCTGTGGGGGCTCCATCCAGACCAGTGTAGGCTCAATGACCGAGGATGTGCTGGGGGAATGTGCCCTCTTTGAGGAGGTCCAGGTTGGAGGTGAAAGGTATGTGTCTGAAAGGGATGGGAACAGTCCATACTGAAACGACAGCTCTGGTTTACATTGATTATCTTATATAAATATATATTACATATATAGCAAGCGCTTTTGTCCAAAGCAACGTACAAGTGATGTAAATGGCACATTGCAAACATACATGGTGTTGGAGGCAACTAGGCATAAATGCAGCTAGGCTGCGCTTCCAGTGAATGTCCAAGTACGTGTGTAAACAGTACTGGAGCAGGAGCTACACAACACTGCCACCTACAGGTACAACTTCTTCAAGGGCTGCCCAAAAGCGAAGACGTGCACCATCATCCTGCGGGGCGGCGCGGAGCAGTTCTTGGAGGAGACGGAGCGCTCTCTGCATGACGCCATCATGATCGTGCGGCGCGCCATAAAGGTGGGGGGGGTTACAGAGGTCCAGTGGGTGGGGACTGTGGGGGTGCTCACCGAAGGCTGTGACCACCCTACCCTTTCCTCCCCAGAATGACTCGATTGTGGCGGGAGGTGGGGCCATAGAGATGGAGCTGTCTCGCTACCTGAGAGACTTCTCTCGCAGCATCCCGGGCAAGCAGCAGCTGCTGATCAGCTCCTACGCCAAGGCCCTGGAGATCATCCCCCGCCAGCTGTGCAACAACGCTGGCTTCGACGCCACCAACATCCTCAACAAGCTGAGGGCCAAGCACGCACAGGTGACATGCACACATCCTTTTACTTAGTGCCAGACCTGTTCATCTGTTTCCTAGTCATGGGCAAATGAAACTTCATGAACCATTTGCTGTATTGTTTAACCCCAGTAGATGGTGCTCTTGGTTTGCTATGAGGCATGCTTCCAGCCCTTATCTGAACAATTTACTGGGGTGAGAATATATAGCAAATGGTTCAAGAAGCTTTCTTTGGGCCATCACTACTGTTTCCCATGCCAGCCTGAAAGAGTGTGCCTCAGACATGAACTGTCTCTCCCTGCAGGGTGGCATGTGGTATGGCGTGGACGTGAACAATGAGGACATTGCTGACAACTTCCAGGCATGTGTGTGGGAGCCATCAGTGGTGCGCATCAACGCCCTTACTGCAGCCTCTGAGGCCGCCTGCCTTATTATGTCTGTGGATGAGACTATCAAGAACCCCCGAGCCTCTGTGGATGCCCTTCCTGCAGGTCGGGGGCGTGGTCGGGGGCGGCCTCATGCCCACTAAGGCTTGTTGACTAACAGGCTTGCCCTGCTGAATATCCGTCAGTGGATCTACCTGCTACAGGTTATAGTTCACCTCCATTCATTTCCACTCAGCAGAGGTGGTACATTTCATTCTTTCGAAAAGTAAATAAACTGATTCTGACATCTGATTCAGCTGCATTTAGATGCCTGCTTTCCTTTTCTTGTTAAATGTGATTGCATCAGGTCTGAGTTTGCACAACTCCGTGCTCCCTGTGTCTCTACGCACTTTTTGGGTTCTGAAGCAGTCAGAACGAAACGCTGACGCTCCGTTCTGCATGAGCACAAGCTGTTGCGTGTTTGTAGGAAAACGAAAATAAAAGTTTGCTAAATGCTTCTGCTGTTCCTGTGTCCATGTGCCCTGCCTCTCTCTGGTGTTTTTTCAGTACAGAACAGCTCGTTTTTGGACTATGTGCAGCATTTGAGACTGGGCACTGTATAACATGAAATTCAACTTCCACTTTAAAGAACATTCTTCCATATTAAGAATGTAATGCTACACTTCAATAAGACTTTATAGTACTGTCACAGCCCCCAAAGGCTTTTAACACAAGGGAACATGCAGGAATGCATGAGGAAAAACTGGAAGTGCGAACACTATACTGGTCTGACAGGTATTCTTTAAAGGATGTGGGAGGGGCCAACATCTCCTGTGGAAAAGGTCGGCTATGCAGCCTCACCCTCAGATAGTAAGTCGGCTTCTGAGACGGCCGAACACCGGTACCCTCTTCAGGACGTCATCTGGCATGGAGAAGCGACACTCTGGTAAGAGGCTCTTGCTCAGTACACATTCGATGCACTGTGAGTTTTGGGGATTGTGTGATTCGCTTTTATATATTGTCAGGACATTTCTTCGAAAACCTTTTTTTGTGGTCGGCGATAAACCCTACGGCAACATACAATCTTACACGTCCTCTCTGGGGTTTTTTTTCCAGCCATTTGTATAACTCTTGGTCCTTGGTCAGGTATTATTTAAATGTAAATAGAAAGCACTCTGGTTCTGTAAATGACTTGTGTCGCCGTGTAAGTTGAATCCTTCCATCAGATATATAGTACAGTGGAGGAAGTCGCCTTGTCTCCCAGATTTCTCTGGGCAAACGTGTCTTTGCGGTTTCTTCTGCAAGGCCTGTTCCACCACACAGGCCTATTCTTCTCTTGCGTGGAATGTGGCATCACAGAAAAGGTTATAAAAGGAATCTTGATGTAGATGTGCACTTAGCAGTGCGAGCTGAAAAGGCTCGCAGAACAATCCATTGTGATTTTACATTTACTTAGTCTAATGAGTCTTTGCACACCTTCCATTCAGTTCAGTCCCTTTATGATATGTGATCTGGCAGCAATGCCCTAAGCTCTGGTACCATCCTGGACCAGTAATTTAATACTCAGAATACCATAGAACAGTCATAGACTGGGTGATGTCATGGTGCAAGTGCTATATTCTCAAAAGTGTGATAATTATGGTTTTGTTTGACTGGGCACCCTATTGAGAATGCAGAGAGTGAAGTCTCTTTTAGGGGCCTAGTGTTTGGGTCAGAGGGTTAGGGCCTGTGATCAGAAGATTGCCTGTTCGAATCCCCAGGCTGGTAGACTGATACCGCCGTTGGGCCCTTGAGCAAGCTCCTTCCTCATTCACATTCTCAAACCCTAAGAATCGTGAAAGTGTCAGATAACATGTTTGTGAGGAACTTGGATTAGTTAATGGTTCCAGTCATACAGTTGTTAGAAATGAAGCTGTTGTGAAATACGGAAGTATAATTAATCCATGAAATTTCCAGCTGTATAACCTATTCCATTTTCTCAAATGCACAATAATGCATAATAACAGGTCCGCTCCTAAAACCCCGCATTATAAGCAAACTTAACAGCTACACTCTTGCTTTCTGATAAACAGCTGAAATCAGAAAGATCACTATTAGTCAAAGGTTAGTAGTCTGTTTTATAAAAGCTTTCATTAATTTAATTTATTACTGGTTATCCGACAAAGATTCATTTGTGATTCACATATATTCCTTAACTGGTAAAAATTTTCACTGAGTAGCATGGAAGGTTGTTTGACCTCATTCCAGAGAAGCAAATGAAAATATCTCTCCTTCTTTGTCATAGGCAAGCCTACATCACACTATCTGCAATGATTTCAGCTATATGCGTCCCGAATCTTATTAACCTAATTTATCCTCTAAAAATGCTGCCAGATTATCCCTAGTGTGAATGATGTGTGTGAATGGTAAGTATGGCCTCAGGTGGGTTGGCGCTATGTCCTGGGTTCTTCCCTGCCTTGTGCCAGGTGTTTCACCACTGTTAGCCTGGTAGTGACACTGGCTCACTCATAGTCATTGCATGTTAGCCTGGTAGTGATACTCGCTCACTCATAGTCATTGCATGTTAGCCTGGTAGTGATACTCCTTCATTCACGTTAATCGCAGTTTGTCTGGTAATGATACTGGTGTCTCCTGTATTCCAGCCAGCATGTCCTCCTTCTTGTCAGAGGAGCAGTTCCTGTGCTCCATCTGCCTGGACGTCTTCACCACCCCTGTCTCCACCCCTTGTGGTCATAGCTTCTGCATGGCCTGCATCAGCAGATACTGGGATAAAGACAGGATCTACCAGTGCCCTATATGCAAGGAGAGCTTCGGGCAAAGACCTGAGCTTCACGTCAACAGCACCCTGAGGGAGATCACTGAGCAATTCAAGCGCATGTTTGGGCCTGACATGAGCATGGTCACAGGACAGCGCGGGGGTGTCCCCGAGAAGCGACCCCCCATGCAGGCAGAGCTGTCCAGTGACCTTCTTGCTGAAATGAAGGCTCGCTTTCAAAAGTTTTCGCAAACAGCTGGAGACGCCCACGCCAAAGTGCCACCACCTGTCTCCAGGAGATTGTCTTTGGGCAGCCCAGCTGTCAGCACAGAGGTTTCCATTTGCTATAGGCACAACCAGCGCTTGGATACCTTCTGCCGCACTGACCAGGTGTGTATCTGCACAGTTTGCATGGAGAACGAGCACAGGACTCACAGCGTAGTGCCAGCTAAGAGGGAGTGTCTCATCAAGAAGGTGAGTCTGCAAGAACTGTGATGCGGGCATGTGCATACAATCATCACAATAATCATCATCATCATCATCATCTATGCTTTCCTGATTATTTTGTTACCTACCTGTAGTCTCAGCTCGGCATCCTGGACGTGGAATTAAGGGATATGATCCAGAGCAGGCTAAAGAAGGTTGAGAACTTCAGGATGTCTCTGGCTAGCCTCCAGGTGAGCCCCCCCCCACTGCCAGCTGACTGTTACTAAGCCAAGCCCACCCTCCCCATCCAGAAGCGAAAAGCAATATCAACAACAGCAAAGCGAGAGCCTTGTCGTCAGAAGACCCCAGTATACTTACAGTATTATATTGGTCACCATTAACAGATACAGTATCACGATTCTTCATGGCGCAGCTTTCTCATTAAAGCAGTCGTGATTTAGATCCAAACACCATGACCACTTTTGGTCTCTGTAGCCACCGTAGCATTTGTGTCTCTTCCAGGCAACGGCAGAGCAGGAAACGGCGGGCAGCATGCATATGATCACAACCCTGATCAGCTCCTTAGAGAGAGCGCAGGCAACTCTGCTGGAGAACGTCGAGATGGAACGTCTGGCAGCTGAGCGGCATGCTGGAAGCCTCATCCATGACCTGGAGCTGGAAATTGCCGAGCTGAAGAAGAGGAGTATGAGCATCAAGGAAGTCTCACAGTCTGAAGACGAAGTCCTCTTCCTTAAGGTCAGGAATCAAGAGCTGTACTTGAGGCAAAATATCTGAAATTATGGGAATAAGTATTAATGTGTATTTAATGTGCTGGTTACTAGTTGGTCACCCATATATCGGGGTGAGTTTCATACCTTTACTGAAATGTGCAGGGCCAAATGAGGCTTCATGAACCATTTGCTGTGTTTGCTGACTCCACTAGATGGTGCTCTCTGTTCATAAAAGGGCTCAAAAGCATGCCCCAAAGCAAACCAAGCGCACCATCCAGTGTGGTCAAAAGACACAGCAAATGGTTCATGAAAGCGCTCATTTGCTCACCACTATTGAAAGGAGCTTCTCTTCAAAGCAAAGACAAAAGCTGAAACCAAACCCACTTTCGCCACTGACTGCAGACTTTCCCAGCCCTGTGCACACCAGTGCAGACCAAAGAGTGGGGCTCTGTCACGGTGTCCCCTGACCTGCAGTCAGCGGCCGCGGTGCACCAGGTGTCCCAGTTGGTGGAGTGCTTCCAGCGGGAGATGACGAAGCTGCTGAACAAGAGTGAGGCAACAGAAACAGGTAAAAGGGGCTTATTTCCTAACAATGAACCAAGAGATGAGATGAGATAAATCTTTATTAATCCCACTATTAGGAGATTTGCATTGTTACAGCAGCCAAGGACAGTACAGGAGGAATAAATGCGACAAAATTAAACAATCTTATGATTAAAAAAACTATACAAAAAAGAAAGAATAGAAAAATAAGTATTAACGAAATTTAAGGAAATATCAGCTGAAAATAAGTTTCAGCGGGTGATCTTTAATATCCATCCATCCTGCTGTACCTTATAAATAAACACCCAGAAAACTCATGGCACAGATCAGGGTTAGATCTGAACAGGACTCCACTTCACCCGCGGTGTAACACTGAACACTACGTATAGTAAGAATCCCTGAAATCCTGTCACCCGCTGAAGCCTTTGGTAGAATCTTCACCGATGCTGGATCCACACACCTTTACTCCTTGGACCTGAACATTACTAAAATTTCAAACATACCCAGCACACAGTCTGTGTGTTACGTACTCACGCACATATATATGAAGATACATACCTACCCATTCAAAATATATTCATATATTTGTGGAGACCATCCATTCATTTCTATAGGCAAAATCCTAATCCCAACAATGACAACCTTAAACCCTACCAGCCGTAACCTTAATCATAAGTAATCAAACAAAATACAAAAATTTGACATTTTAAATTTTTTGGCAGTCACAGATTTTTATAAAATTGAGGTTATCCAAATGGGGACCTGCAAAATGTCCCCAAGAGTAAGGAAGTTTCAGGTTTTACCGCACTTTATGGAAATTTTGGTCACTGAATGTGATCTATGCAAACCCACACACACACACACACACAGTCCTCATATGGCAGCCTGGCAATCACAGCATTATCCCGGTGTTTATATGTGAGTAAAAACACAGCTTACTGTAGCTTCCAACCACCTCTGAACATACAATAATACAAACCCTTTATTCTCCAACCTTAATAATTATATCCATCCATCCATTTTCCAACTGGGCAATTTAGTAACTCCAATTAGCCTCAGCATGTTTTTGGACTGTGGGGGGAAACCGGAGTACCTGAAGGAAACCCCACGACGACATGGGGAGAACATGCAAACTCCACACGCATGTAACCCAGTGCTACAGTGCTAACCACTGCACCACCATGCCGCCCCTAACAATTATAGTTGTTGTTAAATGGTAGTGAATCACTCTGAGCAAGATCCTCTTTCTTTCCACAGATTCTTCCAGTCCAGCAGGCCACTGCATTATGAGATACCAACCAAGTACGTCTCAGTGATACCATCTGTAGATATGTACTGTAGTGACAGTAACACCATTCATAGTGTAGTGACAGTAACATTATTCTTATTGTAGTGACAGTATCACCATTCATAGTGTAGTAACAGTAACATTATTCTTATTGTAGTGACAGTAACCCTATTCATAGTGTAGTAACAGTAACATTATTCTTATTGTCGGGACAGTAACACCATTCATAGTGTAGTAACAGTAACATTATTCTTATTGTAGTGACAGTATCACCATTCATAGTGTAGTAACAGTAACATTATTCTTATTGTAGTGACAGTAACACTATTCATAGTGTAGTAACAGTAACATTATTCTTATTGTAGTGACAGTAACCCTATTCATAGTGTAGTAACAGTAACATTATTCTTATTGTCGGGACAGTAACACTATTCATAGTGTAGTAACAGTAACATTATTCTTATTGTAGTGACAGTATCATTATTCTTATTGTCGGGACAGTAACACCATTCATAGTGTAGTAACAGTAACATTATTCTTATTGTAGTAACAGTAACACTATTCTTATTGTAGTGACAGTAACACTATTCATAGTGTAGTAACAGTGACATTATTCTTATTGTAGTGACAGTAACACCATTCATAGTGTAGTAACAGTAACATTATTGTTATTGTAGTGACAGTAACTCTGTTCTGTTGCTTCTGTCTTTCTTGCAGAGATGAAGAGGGTAGAAGAGTATGCCGGTATGTGTCCTTCTGCTTGACCAGGGCTTTTCAAATCATAGTCCTTAAGGGCTAAGTACTGCTGATTTTCCAGCTTTCCTTCACCTGGTGTGAAGTCTCTGTGCCCAATCAGAATCATTAATTATTAAACTAACTACCTGGGAGAATTGAAAACAAAGCTTGGATTTGGAATCGAGGTGCAGATTTGAAGAGCCCTGTGCTTGACCTTTATGCTAGTGATGGGCAAATGAAGTTTCGCGAACCATTTGCTGTACAGTACAGTAGAACCTTGGAACTTGAGCGCCTCTTAACTCGACTCGGATGATGAATTGGTCTGTCAAATTTATTTTGACTTGTACCTCAACCAAAATCTTGGAACTCAACCGTTCCTGCTAAAACCTGTATGGGTCAAGATGCGTCCAACTCTACCAATTCGGACCTGAAACAGGTCGGTCAAGAAAAATGTAACCGCAACTCAATCGAATCTCGGGACATGACACAACAAAACTTGTACAGATGGACATGCAAAGGCAAATGAACCTATTGGGATGCCGATGTCTATAAATCGCTTTTAGTCTCGCAGTAACTCCCAACCAGGTTTGACGTGAGAAAACTGTGTTCCTGTTTTCGGTATGAAGTTTTTTGTTCTTTATCTACAGTACATTTAGTGATACAGTAATCTTTTAAATAGCTAAACATTTGGGGGTCTGGAACTGGTAAAATTCATTTATATTGTTACTTATGGGGAAATTCGACTTGGATTGCAACCAAATCGCAACTTGACCAACCTTCTTAAGTGAGTATTCCAAGGTACCACTGTATTTTCTGACCACACTAGGTAGTGTTTTCTGTTCACAAAAGTGCTCAAAACATGCCCCAATGCAAACCAAGAGCACCATCTAGTGGGGTCAACAAATATGACAAATGGTTCAAGAAGCTTCATTTGCCCATCTGTACTTTATAATAATAATAATAAATTTTATTTGTATTGCACTTTATATTTTAGCAATCTCAAAGTGCTACAAAGTAAAAAATAGTTTAATAAAATACTATAAAATAAAAATACTAGATTATACTAGAATACTTAACTAAATGTCTTTCTAAAAAGATAAGTTTTTAGATTTTGTTTAAAAGCATCAGTCGACTGTGGGGCTCTCAGGTAGTCAGGGAGGGCATTCCACAGCCTCGGCGCCACAGATGAAAAAGCCCTATCAGCCATGCTACGGAGCTTGGTTCTGGGGACTTGGAGGGTGTTAGTGTGTACAGAGCGGAGGGTGCGTGAGGAGGTATGGGGGGTGAGGAGTTCTTGTAAGTAAAGGGGGGGAGTGTCCATAGATGCACTGATAGGTGAGGAGGGAGACCTTGTACTCTATCCTGAGTGGGACTTTATGCACATTATACTAGAATCCTTGTGTTTTAGTTACTAAGAATGTTTTCAGAATAAGAACCTCTACTTTCTATGTTACCTGTCTGCTGTAAGATTTCCTTTCCTCCTATGGCATAACAGTTGGGCCCTTTGCTCTGACATCTTGTCCCTTCTCTCACCCCCATCCACCACCAGTTGATGTCACACTGGACCCCAACACCGCCCACCCTCGGCTCATCATCTCAGAGGACAGCAAGCGGGTGCGGTGTGGCGACCGACACCAGCTGGTGCCCGATATGCCGCAGCGCTTCGACCGTGTGGTCTGTGTGCTGGCTCGCCAAGGCTTTACTGCCGGCCGCCACTACTGGGAGGTGGAGGTGGGTCTGAAGACAGACTGGGACGTGGGAGTGGCCAGCAGCTCCAGCAACCGCAAAGGCAAGATCACAGTGAGCCCCACCCAGGGCTACTGGTTCCTCAGCCTGAGGGACAGGCAGGATTATGCCTTCCGGACGGACCCCCCCACCAATTTGGGCCTCAGCACTAAGCCTAACAAGATCGGAGTCTTTTTGGACTATGACGTGGGGCAGATCTCATTCTATAACGCAGATATCAAGTCTCACATCTACACGTTCATTGACACTTTCTCTGACACCATCTACCCATTCTTCAGCCCCTGCACTAACAAGTCGAGCAAAAATGACGCCCCGCTATCCCTAACCCCAATCACACTGCTGGACTGACACAGCATGTTTATGATTACTAAATAAAAAAGGAATTATGCTGATATTCTCACAGCCCATGCCTGCTGATCAGTTCACCACGGATTTGTAGTGATGTCACACACAGCTAAGACACATTTATGACAACTTAAGGATAGTCGGAAGGTAGAATAGCACTATGTACATGTCAAAGTGATACAACATTGAACATATACTCAGTGGCTTCTTTATTAGTTATGCCCAGCTGGTACCTTTTGCCTTCCAAATTTCTCCTATGTGTTCAGAGAGGCACTTGTGGCCTGTTAGGTGTGATGTCTGACCTCACACAGTACCAACGCTCTTTCTGCCACGCCATATTGAAAATCCCTCAAACCATTCATAGTCAAACCATGAATGAAACTGTTGACCCTGTTCGCTTGTATGTGTTCAGCTTCAGGCACACCATTTGCTGTTTCCAATAACCAGCAGGTGTCGCTAAAAACTGGCTACTGAATGTAAACAGCAGTTTAATATGTTATACTTTACTTACACTTCACTGTTTGGTAGGTTTATGCACATAAGAAAGAAACAAAATGAGAGGCAAATTCCTGGATAGCAGCCGACTTGTAAGATGCATACATGGTTTATGAAGTACTTCTCAGCAATACAAAATTAATGTGATATACTGTGCATTTTATTATAAAACCGCCAAATATATCATTGTGAATTAAAATTTAGAAAATCAAAATCAAATTGTCTTTCGACTACTTTGTTACACTGGTTACATTTTTATTCACTGTTACATACATAAAAGTCACAGAAAAAAAACTTCTTGTAGTTATCAAAGTCAAAATGTGTTTATTTTCCTCTTCAGCTATATTATCCATGGGTCACGCAGATGAAATTTCAATCTCGTCGGTGATAGTGTAACAAATGGTAATTAACAGAATATCAATGCGTAAAACATTAAAACCTAACATATTGAAACACGGATGTAAGACAGGAGCAGTTAAAATAACGTGGGCTCATTCTACGAAGAGTAACAGTAAATGCAATAGCAATTTATGCAATAGCGGTGTCTCTCTGGATCTAAGGGACGAACTTCCATAGGTATGTAAGTATAATCCGACCATCACTCAACCGATGTGATGTGAAATATGGATTAAAATGGCAGTTTAACAGTTCGATCACAATTCAATCAACATTTATACCAGCTGACAACCGCATCAGCAGACCCCGAGCCCCAGTTAAATATCCTGGCCGCTTTCTGTAACCTTTCCTGCATAAAGTACACCTGGAACTGCGACCTTTGCGCAGCTATACCAGGAACCACGTGACACGAATATGGCGCTACGGTGTTTGGAGCGCGTCTTGGCCCGGTTGCTGAGAATCGCCGTGGCGGTTCTGACTGCTGTCCATGAGTCACTCACATCCCGAAGAAGTGGGACGTCGGTCAGATTGCCGCCGATCACGAACCCGCTGCTATTGCTGTCTGGGGTGCAGCTGGCGCGGAAGATCCGCCGCCGGGAGGTCAGTCCGTCAGTCCACAGCCACCGGCCCCTTCCGCAATGTCATCTGCGCCATCCATGCTACGGTAGCCGGGAAGCACCAAAACAGAGAAACATTAAACATTAACAATACGCAATTGTTTTCTTTAGGTTTTGCGTTTTCTAATAGGTAATGCTTTCTTAATTTTGCAGTTTTAATTCGTGTCTTGTGTGTTTACTGACATTTTTGAGGTTTATTGCCTGTTTTGCATTCGAGGATTTCCACAATGTTTGGCATTTTGGGACGGGTGTTCTGACGAGTTGAGCTACTTTGCTACTGCCGTATGGCCATAACCCAAACCCCCAAAACACCCTTACCCTAACCCCGAAACCATACCCCTGATTCCAAGACAGTGGAACTCCACATGCGCAGAAAAGCTCGATAACACGTCTTGATTGGTGCAGTAGCGTTGGTCGGTAGAACACCTGGCTGTTTGTGTCCCCAAACGAATTTGCTCTACGCTACGAGGAGGCAGTATACGTTGGCTGATTTAGTTGCGCTGGTGCAGTAGTTAGTACTGTCGCCTCCCACCTCTGGGAGCAGAGGTTGAGTCCAAGTGTAGGGAGTTTGCATGTGGCATATGCGCTTTTCACGGGGTATTCCGGTCCGCCCCCAGATGGTACCCCATTCTGGGTTGTTCCCCGTCTTTTGCCTGTAGTCTCCGAACACTGAATAGGACATGTGATTTTAAACGGATGAATGGAGAGCTAGCATACATTTTGCATTTGGAAGGAATTACAGCGTTAAATATAAGCTGCGTCACATGCAGTCTAAATGTTAATAGGAAGTATGTCACTTATCTAGAGAGCGATATGAAAGACAGACAAGAAAATAAGCTTCCTGCTGGTCTGTGGCTTATCTTGGTTAAAATGGCATGGGCAAGAAATTCAACTACTTGACCGCAAAATTATTAGTTAAGCCACCCCACTGCACTTTTTAATGGTTTGGCGGACTCGGTGACAACATTAACTTAATAAGTCGCTAGTAGAAAAACTTATTTATTAAGCATACGGGATTCGAACCAGCCACAAGCACCGTGACAAGTAACCAGCTGAGCCACACATCGCCCCCTAGAGATCATAGTCGGGATGATGTCCATGAGAACCATGCGCTGTCCCAATGAGCTACATCATCAGGGAAACAAGACTTTAAAAAAGATTGCAATAAAGCTCACACTTCGAGCGTGAAACACGGGAATAAAGTGGATCTCTCTCCCGGCTAGCTTCGTGCTACTGCTGCTTCATGCCAGCTGAGTAAGCATTCTTCAAAACCACATCGAAACACTGCTTAACTGCGGATCAAAACGTATCTTTAAATTGCATGTGCAATAGCTAGACCTGTAGATATAACATTTTAAAGAGAGAATTTCGGTTAGATTTAAAAGCTGGTGTGAATTTATATTTTGTAGGTAGGTAGCATTATGAACACACCATTTTCCAAACAAACTTAACATAGGCATGTAATTTAGGAGGGGTGGCATTGCTACAGCATTAAGGCAGGAAGCTTTGTGTAAAAAGATATTGCAGCTAACACTCGTCTTTAATAACTTGTTTAGCTTTTAACTCATGACATGACATGTGAATGACACGATGGAACCATCCGCAGGTGACTAGTGTGGAGGCGGTGCAGGCTTACATTGACAGGATCCAGGAGGTCAACCCCATCATCAATGCAGTTGTCAAGCATAGGTGTGTATGTTATGGAGCCATGCCAGTGTGTTGCGTGCCTCATCTCTCCGGGAACTATGTCAGTTCTTGTTTCCTTCTGCTTACTCTTTCACCTTTTCTCCTGTCCCCTCACTCTTCCTGCCTCACAGGTTCTCAGAAGCTCTTCAGGAGGCTGCCCAGGTAGATAAATTTCTGGATGATGAGAAAGCTGAGAAGCAGGATCTAGAGGCTCGCCTGCCCTTCTTGGGCGTTCCTTTCACTGCCAAAGAAGCTATTGCTCTCCGAGGTGCCAATCTGCCGTGCCTTACCATGACCGTTGCCGCTCTGTTCATTTCTGTCCATCTTGTGCTACTCTATGGATGTTGAGTGTGTCTCTCTTTTTCTGCTCACTGCTAGGGTTCTGCACCGAGGGGTTTCTCCTCTCTCTTTGTTACCTGTCTCTCCCTGCCTTTCCGCAACCCCCCTTCCCGTTTTGACCCTGTTCCCGCATTCCAGGTATGCCCAACTCCACGGGACTGGTCTCCCGCAGGGATGTAGTTTCCGAGCGTGACGCCTGCTCCGTGGCCCTGTTAAAGAGGGCTGGGGCCATTCCTCTGGCTGTGACCAACTGCAGCGAGCTCTGCATGTGGTTAGAGTCCTACAATCGACTGTATGGTGTTACCAGCAACCCCTATGACACTAGCAGGATCCCTGGGGGAAGTTCTGGTGGGTCTCCCTGGAAACTACAAGAGCACAATACATACATACAGTATATTATACAATATGTACATACACTGTACTATATACATGCATATATACACATGCATATACATACAATGCTACAGTATCTGGAATTTATGGCTGTAGTGAAACTACAGGGGCTCTCCGGTGTCCTGGCAATCTTTCCGCAGGTGGAGAGGGCAGCATTCTGGCCAGTGGGGGCTCCATCATTGGTATAGGCTCTGACGTTGGTGGCAGCATCCGCCTTCCCGCCTTCTTTAATGGCATTTTTGGCCACAAGCCTACTTCAGGTGTGTGTGTGTGTGTGTGTGTGTATGTGTGTGTTTTAGGTTTATATTACATTGTGGGAACGAAGTGTTCCCCACAATGTAATAAAAACCTGTTATTGTGACATTGTGGGGACCATTTTTCTGATCCCCACCAAGATGCAATCAAAAACTGAAAACGCCAAAAGTCTCACATTTTGTTTGGTTATTTATGGTTCAGGTTATGGCTGGGTAGTGGTTAAGGTCATCATGTTGGGATTAGAGTTTTCTCCATAAAAATGAATGGAGAGTCCCCACAAACATATAATTACGAACCTGTGTGTGTGTGTGTGTGTTTGGGTATATTTACCCAGGAGTGGTGTCGAATGAGGGACAGCACCCCCCTAGGTCTGGTCTACAGGAAGACTTCCTCTCTACGGGACCCATGTGTCGTTACGCTATGGATCTGTTGCCTGTGCTACGCATCATGGCTGGAGCCAATGCTGACAAGTACAAACCACTCATTTATCTGTGATGAGTCCCCCTCCCCTCTCTCTGTGACTCTGTGATGAGTCCCCCTCCCCTCTCTCTGTGACTCTGTGATGAGTCTCCCCTCTCTCTACGACTGTCAGTGCTAAGTACCTCCGTATATCTATGGGCTGCATTTCTCTGTCTGTGAAGGCTGTCTTGTCCCATCTCCAGGCTGTCCTTGACATCAAAGGTGGACCTCAAGAAACTTCGCTACTTCTCTGTCCCTCACAGTGGAGGTTCCCCTGTGGTGTCACCAGTCGACAAGCAGCTTATTGAAGCCCAGAGAAAGGTCAGAGTTCAGGTGGAAGAGGGGTTCAGATGGGTGTGTCAAGGGTTATTTTCCGAGTCTGCCAATTTTGTTGCTTAAGTTTAACTTGTGGTATAAAAAGTGCCTGTTTTCTGTCAGGTGACAGAGACTCTGGAAACTGATCTGGGGGTTAAAGTTCAAGAGCTGCATATTCCTCAGTTCAAATGCTCCACCCAGATTTGGGGGGCCTTCATGGCTTCTCCGGGCAGAGATGGAAAGGTGTGTCCCAGTACGCACAGTCTGTCTTTCACAATGCAGTTCTGCATGGTATGTAGCAATGAGGGTTCTGCTCCATTACAGCCAGCCAGAAGCTTTGCAGAGCTGATGGGGACTGAGCAGCGGAAGGTGTGGCCTTTGTGGGAGATGGCCAAGTGGGTGGTGGGACAGTCATCTCACACCTTCCCGGCCATTGGTAGCTATAAGCCACAGACACCAATAAACACACAAAATACAGCTCTGGAAAAAATTAAGAGACTACAGCAAAATTTTCAGTTTCACTCATTTATCAATTTATGGGAATGCACCTGTGTAAAATATATATTTTTGCAAACTTCATTACTTCTCATTGATGAAGGGCTTCTTCCTTGCATTATGGGACTTCAGTCCTGCTTCTAGGAGCCTGATACAAACTGTCCTAGCAGTGCACTTCACACCTGCACTTAATGTTTCCCATTCCTCTTGAAGGTCACTTGAGGTTATCCTCCGATTTATGATGCAATGTTGGATAAGTTAACGGTCATCTGGCATTAGAAAGTCGCTTCTGCCCTCTAACTGGCTGGATTTTGGTTATTCCCAATGTCTCCTGCTTCACCTTGTTCCTCTGTACTGCTGTCTTAGTAACGTTGAGTCTGGAAGCAGCCTGCCTCTGCCCGCAGATCCAAGATTAAACCAGGATTTAAAAAATGCAGATTTTTAAAAGTTATATACACTGGTCTCTTATTTTTTTCCCCAGAGCTGTAGAAGCTGACAAAGATCCAAATCCAAAACGTATGTATTTGTGTATAGAACAGTTATCCATGTCTCTGGTTCCAGGACTGGCCATAGTGGAGATGGCTCAGAGTTCAACCCCTTCGCAGTTCATTGTGCAGCAGAAGGAGCAACTTCAGAACCAGCTGGAAAATCTGCTGGGAACAGATGGGATCCTGCTGTATCCCTCTTACCCCCATGTCGCCCCCAAGAAAAACCTGCCCCTTCTAACTCCTTTCAATTTTTCCTACGCCGGTATGCCTGCTGCGCAAATGCACATCACAGGACCTTCGTAGGTAGCATCAGAGATGGCAATTTCAGGTTCAGAAAGTAAAAATCCAGACCATGATTTACTTTCAACCAACCAGCCGAGCATAAAGAGTCACAGTCACAGAGGACTCAACTGGTTGGTTGAAACAAAATCATGGTCTGGATTTTTTTTTACTTTCTGGACCTGAAATTGCCACCTCTGGGTAGCATACAAGTGATGCACATCATCGTGCCGACAGCAGGATTTCAATCAGCCAGCCCTTTTGGTAGTATATGTAACGTACTGGTACAGGAGGATGACAGGGTTGATATTTGATGGAAGCCCTGTGTGGGCCTAAGATGCATCTCTATTCTAACCCTTCTTTCCCCCCCCCCCAGGGATCTTCAACATCCTGGGCCTGCCAGTGACACAGTGTCCTCTGGGCCTGAACCAGGAGGGTTTGCCTTTAGGCGTGCAGGTTGTTGCTGGAAGGTTGCAGGATCACCTGACCTTGGCTGTGGCACGGCACCTGGAGGGGGCCTTCGGGGGCTGGAAGGAACCAGGAACTCCTTCTGCCCTTTTACTGGGCAGAACATAATCTCACACTTACCTTTGACTCCATACAAATGCACACTAACTCTTTGCTGTGTCACAAGGCTGCAGCTTCTAAATCCAGCATTAGATATGCGTACGATATAGGAACCTGCAGACACGCATTTCATTGTGGTCTGTATGTGTAATCTGACTGTAAATGTCATGGACATGCATAGACACATTCTTACTATACCCATCCACCAACACAAGGTGAGTAAAGGTGAGTGAGACCTGTTCTTATAACCCTGCTCACTTTTCCCATGCTGTTCACACTGCTAAGACATTTATAAATGGTCAGTTAGCCTTAAGTGCTGTAAAACAATAGCAATCAACTAGGTTCTTTGTTTTATCATGGAAACCTAAATAAATTGTCGACTGATTGTCAAGCTGACCTGGAGTGGTTAATCGGGAGAATTGTCGGTGGGCCGCGTAGCTGTTGTGCTAGTCAACAAAATAATCGTACAACTTCAAAATTCTTCAATAACACTTTTTTCAGTCAACCCTTCCAAATTGTGGGGGTTAAGGGAGCAGGCCCCCATGATCTGGAAAAACCTCAAATATATTCAGTATTTTTGGTGCCCTTGTCAAGCAAAATAAGCATGCGAGTAGAGTGTGTGGAACACCATCGGAGTATAAACCCTGAAACAATGTGTAATATTTGCCTTTTAGATGCAGCATATTTTACCCTCTAGACCAGGGGTGTCAAACTCCAGTCCTGGGGGGCCGGAGACCTACACAGTTTTTGGTTCACCCTCATTTAACACACCTGATTCAACTCCTTGTGCTAATTACCACACAGCTCTTCAGCTGAATCATTTTTGGTGGAACAGGGAAAGAACTAAGCTACACAGGGCTCTGGCCCCCTAGGACTGGAGTTTGACACCCCTGCTATTTGGACATGAAATACTGCAAATAGATAAGCTATTGCACTGATGATGCTGCCTGATATTGATACTGCCCAGATTTTGCGGTGCTGTAAATGCAATTACCAGTGCAGTTAATATAGATAAGGTACAGTTGCATGTGAATATTTACAGTGTTGTTTGAAAGTGACTGTCGTGACAAAAATTGACATGAATACTGCAGCGTGCAGTTGTTTGTGTATTTACCCGTAGTTCTGAGGCTAGTGAGTCACAGCAGATAGAGTTTGTATTAATAACTCACTTCATATTATGAGACAGTGTTAAAGGCTGTGGTGGCAAGTCCTGGTTGTGAAGTCTTATGGCCTGAGGATAGAAGCTCCTTCTGAGCCTCTCTGTTTTGCCCTTCATACATATTCCTGGGGTTTTCAGCAGGCGAAACACAGTTACTGAGGTGAGACAAGTCCCTGACGATCCTTAATTTTGCTGACGTTTAGTTGGAGGCAGTATTCCTGGCACCACCACGTCAGGTTCTCCACCTTCTTAGTGTAGGCTGTCTCATCGTTGTTGGAGAAGAAACCCAGCAACACCGCGTCCTCAGCGAACTTTACGAAGGAGTTGGAACTCTGCGTGACCACGCAATCAGGTGTAGAGGGCGTAGAATAAAGGGCTAAGTACACAACCTCCTGTATTGACTGTGATAATGTTGGAAGCACGGTTACCCACTCTCACCATCTGTGGCTGCTTATGAGGAAGTCAAGGACCCACGTACACGGGTGGCCGGTCAGTCCCAGGTCCCTTTGCTTGGTGACCAGTCTATGGAGGACTGTTGTGTTGAAAGATGAACTATAGTCAATAAACAGCATTGTCATGTAGTTCCCATTGTTCAAGTCCAGGTGGCTGAGGGCGCTGTGCAGGACGTAGGAGATGACATTGTCTGTTGACTAGTACATAAGTGTCAAACGGGGATAGTCCAGTATCTATTGTAATAGAGACACAGGACTCTCTGTATCAAAAGGACCAAAACGGGTGAGCTAACATGCTTTGACTCTTCTGACCTTCAAAAAAAATGCCCATCTTCAAGGACATCAGCCAATGTTCCTTAGGTTTGCAGAAGTTTGCATACTGTGATATAAGGCTTTATAAGAGCATGCAAGCAGCTCTGCACATTTCAAAGCATTTAACATGCAATATTAGTCTTGAGCTGATGATGCGCTCCTGACTAAACAACATGATGTCAGGCTTATATCTCCACCCCTCTATGATGTCATTTGACACATGAACTATGTCAGAACTTAATAAACTGCATTGTGAACAACAAGGTATCTTACTTCCAACGACATCAAAATAACCGTTGAATCCTGAAAGCAGCACTCATCTGAAAGGGAAGCTGGGAAGCTGGTTTAATATTGGACTATCAGTACATATTTGCATGGAAACGTTGTCAAAATGTGCATCATTAATGTTCTGTGCAAATTTAGGAAAAATACGCTTAATTAAAGCGTGTAGGTAACAATGTGCGTTTAATAACCCAAATAATGTTTATGTTAAGAGAAACCAATAATAATAGTTTAATTGTTTATATGGTTGTCCAGGGTCCTGAACTCTCAGTCATAAACTCAGTCCCACTCCGTCCCTGACTACATAGGACTATAATTAATTCAAGGTATGGGCTAAAGCAACGAACCTCTTCATTAAAATTTTCACAGGTTTTGAGTTGCATTGGTTGCATTGAAAGCCGAAATACATCATACGGCAACCAATATAATGCATTAGAAACTGACCCATTTTCCCCTTGAACAGAAAAGTATTAGGTACTTAGTACTGGAAGACCTTTTATATCAAGTACATTCTTATCACATTGACGCGGTATAGAAATGCACACGGGTGTTTTAAACTGGCATTTCT
The DNA here is from genome assembly GCA_026776945.1 of Isichthys henryi. NCBI lineage: Eukaryota > Metazoa > Chordata > Actinopteri > Osteoglossiformes > Mormyridae > Isichthys > Isichthys henryi. Next base: position 9,528,752 of record JAODJX010000053.1, on the reverse strand, counting down.
GCCGTGCCTAGAGAATAAACTATATCGTGTGGAAACTTGTTCTGTCTCACGGCTCGTGCCCCGCGGCATGGTGGTGCAGTGGTTAGCACTGTTGCCTCACGCCTCTGGGACCCGGGTTCGAGTCTCCGCCTGGGTCACATGCGTGAGTTTTGCATGTTCTCCCCATGTCGTCGTGGGGTTTCCTCCGGGTACTCCACAGTCCACAAACTTGCTGAGTTACTAAATTGCCCGAAGGAGTGCGTGTGTGAGTGTGCCATCCAGGGTTGTTCCCTGCCTCGTGCCCATTGCTTCCGGGATAGGCTCCGGACCCCCCGCAGTAAGGATAAGCGGTTTGGAAAATGGATGGATGGGTTCGTGCCCCGACGGCGTTCCATGCAGCGCAGCTAATGGATAGGCGATCTCTGCGAGACCAACCGGAACTCCGGCCCGCATGGCAGGCGGGGGGCGGTACCAGGCGCCCGCTTACCTTGCTCTGCCAAAGTTTATCTTAGTTGGCGCCTGTGCTGCGCACAGTAGGAGAACGGAGTGTCATTGTGCTGACCTGTATTTTCTGGACAAAATCAGGTAACGTGAAGTAGTGCGGTAACTTATGGTTGAAAATTGTAACGTGAAACGTGGCCTTAATAATAATAATGCATTTTATTTGTAACGCATGCTTTTAATATGTACCCCCAATGCACTTGAAATTTTAAGTGGTATGCTGTGTGTGCCGTCGCTGTAGCGCCTGAATAAACACGGGGTGCGTGCAGACGTTGCTTAATATCAATTTCGGGACCAAACAGGCAGCTCCCAGCGTGCAGGTTTGTAAGAAGACAAATTTGTCTACGGTTGATGAAAAAGCGGATGTATGCCATATATGTCTGTGCCTTTGCAGTGATATTAACTGCGTCTGTATGCAGTTCACGATAAGCAATTCCGTCCGATTGCGTAAACTGCAGACAGCAAAAAGAGAGCAGAAATAGAGAAGTAGGAGCAGAAATGCACTCCAGGACGTCCCGGCTACATCGTCCAGCTTTGCCCGGGTTGTCTGCTCGTTGCACCCGGCAGCTGTCAAGTGTAACCCGGCTGTATTGTATGCATTTTATAACTTGAACGTATGAACGTGCCAGTGTTAAATGTCACTTCATCATTGTTTAGTGGACTGAAACGAAGAACCATGGTACAAGCTAAAACGTGGATCCTTCGCCATCAGTTTGTGGGTTTCCCCAAAGCTAGCGACTTCGAGATGAAGCTGGAGGAGCTCCCAGAGCCGAAAGACGGAGGTAAAGGAGAATTGCAAATTTTCTGAGAGCTACCCTACCCACCAGTACGGCGATCACAGAGAAATTCGCTTTACGTAGGGCAGCATTTTTCCACCCAGTGCATGGAGACCCGACATGGTCCACATTTATGCTGTCTTCCAGCTTTCAGGGAATGGGTTTTATAATCGGACACGGTATGGTCTTGGGGTACCACCAAAACCAAAAGCTGTAATAGTTATAGTATGTAGACCAGTTGAAAACGGTCAATATGAGAGTTAGGGAATCACATACGGATATATTTTGGCTCCTTATTTTACAGTTAAGATTACTAATTTTCTGATGTGCATAGATCTGTGCAATACCTGTATAGTTAGCATTTTGAATTCCACAACAATTCCGCTTTAATGTGTTGCATATCTGTATATAAATAAGTTAGGCTGCATTTTGCAACTTTCTTTCATCCGAACTATTGTGAAAACATACATTATTGATTTAAATGAAGGGTGCCTAATGTAAAATGTCTGATAGAAGCATTATTAAACAGCATATGCAGGTTGCTGGGGGGTTCTGGGAGGACCAAGTCAAGTCATGTTATTTCTGTAGCGCATTTTAAAACGGCAGTTGTAGACAAAAGTGCTTGACACAGAATCAGTAACACATACAACAGAATCTACCACACCCAGGGGTGTGTGTATATAAATAAAAAGTAAAAAAATAGAAAAAACGAAACTTTCAAATCACACGATCACGAATACAGACGACTTTAAAAACCTCTAAAAGTTTCAGCAAATAGGTGTGTTTAATCTAGATTAAAATGTTTCATAATTTTGGCGCTTCCACAAAGAGAGCGCCCTTCCTGTTTTCGCTACAAGCGACATCTTGCGACCAAACGCAGAAGCTCTTCTTACAATAGTCTTGCCGCCATGAAATAAAACCATGGATTATGGTCTCAATCTTTAAAGGAAAACTTTATTTAAGACTCTAAGATGGTAAAAGGAGAACTTGATCACAGCATTTATCTGCTTATCAAACTTGAGAATAGGGTCGAATGTAATGCTAAGGTTCTTCATGTACGGTTTAGCATATCCAGAGAGTGGCTCAAGTGCACCACTTACAGTCTCAACACCCTTTGGAGGTACAAAATGTATTGGGTATGATGGCCCTTGGATAGCACCAACAAGCTTGTCCGTGACATGTCACATGGAACAAAATGTTGTTATTCCAGAAATGATCCTGGAAGCATTGTACCTGAGCGTGGACCCTTACATGAGGTATGTGTGGGAACAGTGATTCTTATGGGTAAAAATACAACGAAATTACATGCCTTTGTTATCTTTGGAAAATGCTGGTGTAATGAAACAATCTGGTTCTTGGGATTCAAAAAAAATTAATTTATTAAAATAAATAAATAAATAAATTTCAGTCCATAATTTATTCAGTTGAAAATATGTTTAAGGCAGATCCCCCATCCCTAGTCAGATCCATTCCCTGGAACAGAGAGGCAGTCAGAGAATCAAACCTAGCAAGTAAATGTATTGTCAGCATTTTCCAATCTTACGCCCTATGACAAAAAAGAAAAGTTTATTTTCATAGTTTTCACTTTTTGCCATGTTCTGAATCTGTATAAGGGGCGGCATGGTGGTGCAGTGGTTAGCACTGTTGCTTCACACCTCTGGGACCCAGGTTCGAGTCTCCGCCTGGGTCACATGTGTGCAGAGTTTGCATGTTCTCCCCATGTCGTCGTGGGGTTTCCTCCGCGTTCTCCGGTTTCCCCCCACAGTCCAAAAACATGCTGAGGCTAATTGGACTTGCTAAATTGCCCATAGGTGTGCATG
>JAODJX010000053.1:9487290-9503358 GCA_026776945.1 Isichthys henryi | reverse complement strand
GGGGGACAACATGTTTGCTGCTGTGCTGTAAGTGTCACTCGAAACCAGAGGACCAACTGAAGCCTGAGCGTTTGCGCGTGTCTTTGCCGTGAGGACGGCGTCCCTGAGATGCTCTGCACGCATTTGGGTGCCAAGGCCGAGTGGCACATCCGGCGACAGCGGGCTGGTGTCTCCGTGTCACGGGTTTTTTTCCCGGCTGCTGCACACAGGATATTCTTGGAAAGGAGGAAGAAGGAACTCCCCAGCAAGAAGCAGCCATCCTTGCTGTCGTCCCTGGAGGCGGAGATCAGGGACGCAGCGAAGACGCTGGGCTACTCTCTCGAGCAGAAGAGCAAGAGCATGAAACAGCGAAGCAGGAAGGTAGTTGTGTACCATTTAACGCGAGTGAGATGGGCAGCTTATCGAAGTACAGAATGAGGAATAAAAGGCCACTCCCTTATTTCCTTGACCAACGAGCTTGCTTGTGTGTTAGGTGGTTGCTCAGACATTTCACGGCGCAGGCATTGTGGTTCCCGTGGACAAGAATGACGTGGGATACCGGGAGCTCCCGGAAACAGACGGTGAGAGTCAGTCAGGAGACACTTTGCTTCATGGTGTAGCGCAGTGTCATATGAAGGCTCTCCATGAAGATAAGGGAGACCATCAGCAGGAACTGGCGGGGTGCCAGCACACCGCTGTCGCGCTCAGTCACACAGCTCAGACCCAGCATGGTCTGGAGGCTCCCTTAACGCAGGTGTATCTTGTCCTCTCAGTTTGTACGTTATTTCCCTAACACTTAATTTTGATTGAAATATCATTTTTCTTCAAACACTGGGGGAAAAAAAGCTGAAAATTGTTCAAGTAACTAATCTGCAGAAATTCAATAGAAATTCTTTGGTCACATCATGACACAGTGGAAGAAAATCCTCAGCTACTGTTTGACTAACACACACACACACACCATGCTTGCTTTTAGAGAGCTGTATCAATTTCACTTTGCTGTCAGGAAAGTACCTCATCTTCCATTGGTCATTTCAATTAAAACTATCATCATAGCCTTCATACTCTCTTCACAGTTAAGACTGACATCCTGAGTAATACTCTGACTGAAAGAATATTCTTCATAAGTGGTCGATAACCTCTTAAGGTTTTTTGAACACTTTTCCTCATTCCTCTTCAGTGATAGTTTTGTGCGCTTAGCCTGGATCATTTTCAGCAGACGTCAGGAAGAGTTTTGTGATATTTTATCTGCAGCCGGTTTGAGGAAGATATGCAAAGCCATCGCAGATGCCAAAGACGACGAGGAGCGGATGAAGGCCTTCGCTCCCATCCAGGAGATGATCACATATGTGCAGTTTGCCAATGATGAGTGTGATTACGGCATGGGCTACGAACTGGGCATTGACCTCTTCTGCTACGGTTCTCATGTGAGTATGAACAAAGCTGGGAAGGGGGCGGGGGCCAGGCTGACTCTGCGCTGGGTGCGGGGGACTCTGGCAGGGCGGGGGCCAGGCCTACTCAGGTTACCTTTGTTTTCTTCCTGTCAGTATTTCTACAAAGTGATCCGGCAGCTTCTGCCCATGGCGTACACCCTGCTGAAGAGGGGCCTCTTTGGGGACATCCTGGAGGCACACCTTTCCAGCCGCAGTCTGGACAACCTGGATCAGCTCTCCGCTTGAGGGGGGGGGTCGTTATAAGTTTTTAACTTCTCTGTGTAATAGGTGCTGCATGGTTTTTTTTGTCTTGAATTAAAGTTCTTTGTTTGGTACTGATCGTTTTTCAAGTGTAAAGGTAGATGTTTTAATAAAAGCTATATTTTTAATAAAATGCGTCTCTTATTTCAGAAATCTGGAGAATCTTGCGTTTTGAATGCAGTTGCTTTTACATTGTATTGTTTATACAGTGCCAGTGTTGACTGCAGTAAGATTGTGTGGCGTGTCTACACTGGCTGGGAGGTGGCTGTTTATGCACGGTGCCTAACAGTCCAAGATGGAAGTGAGTCAGAAATACAGGATCTGTCCAGTTCAGCCTCGTCTTTCAGTGTGCTTCACATATTGCGTTATTACTGTAATGCATTTGTTTACGTGCCATAGCGTGAGCGTCAGGCTGCTGAGCGGCTCTCAGTAGCCGGCTGCCGCCCTGGAGCCTGACGCCGTTAAGCGTTTTGCTGACTCTGCTCCTAGCTGGTCCCCATAGTACCATTAGATCAGCCTTGTCAGCTAAGCTAATGCAGCCCTACATCTCACAGACTAACGTCTGATACGGGTCCATTATGTGTTGCTCGATTTCCAGCATGCTGGACACTCAGAAGGCTGAGGTGCTGTTCTGTGTGTATGACTGTACATAGATGCATTTTCTAGATGCCTGAGTGCATGTATCGAAGGATATGTATGTTATTGGTGTAATTCTGCTTGGTGTAAGCTGCAGATAGATGTATGGTTATGTTTGATCCATGAGGTGTCTCGCAAAGGATCATCTAATGTGAAAAGGCAGTATCAACATGTTTGATTAAATATCATCTTATGTAGACCAACCCATGCCCTGGTGATAATTAATATGGCATATTAACAAGTTTGGCTCATTCTGCATTTATTTGCAAAAAGGTGGCCAGATATGTCATATCGTCCTTTATAAAATACATTTAAACCCGATTAATAAACGTCCCCTTGTATTTCACTTCAAAGCTTAATTGGATGCTTGTGTCCTTCAGATTGTGAAAAATATCCAGCAGCCCTTTCTGACAGAAGAACATTAAAAGCGACACCTTGCAGCCTTTCTGGCCAGACAGAGAAGGAGGGAGGGAGAGAGGGAGGGAGGGGAAGTGAGCCGCGTTATCCGCCCCTCGCCGCTAAGATGAGCGATCACATCATCTCCAGCATCAGCCTCCGGAGCAGCACTGCGGTGTCCGGAGCTCTGCTTGGCTCTCTGCGGAGCTGTTGATTTCCTGGAGTAACTGCACTCGTACCGTGCATGGGCCTTCCTGCTGGACCGTTAAATCACCATCAATCGGCTTGTCAAAGGCATCGGGGCTGAATGTTAAAGAGCCGCGGTGCTGCACCGAGGCTGACCGAGACGGGAACATGGCATCCCCCAGCAGCTCGTCGCCTGAGCGGGGGTCCCCACCAAACCAACCGCGCATTCGCCAGGTTAGTGTCAGTTCTGCTATAACATGGCCACATTTAGCTGCTTGGTCATCTTCCAGCTTTTCAATCCGTAATGATGAAGTAACAGTGATTCGGCTCCCTGTCCTAGGGGGCGCTAACGGGGGAGGGTAGTTAAGGCGTTGCCCTGGATACGACATCAAAATGAGCCCCGAAAAGCTTCGTTTTTAAAATCACGCAGTTGTTTCATTCTTAAAATAGTAACGCAGATTGTAATTTTACTGTGTGGGCTAATTTTCTATAAATTAACCCACTTTTGAGTTGAGCTGAATTCGCGCTGCAAGGGCATGTGTGTGGGTCACCCTGGCAATACGGTTCCAGCATATTTAAGGTCTTTAAGCTAATAAATGTGAACATTTATGTACAATGATGTGGTGAGGTTAAAACGCAGGATCAGAGCGAAATGTGCCTGTGTCCCCACGACCCATGACCGTGATAAGCTGCGCTTTTGAAACAGGTGCGTCTCTCTAGCCAGCGGCCATTTAACTGGGAAGTTAAACCGGTGTTTCCGAGCATCGGTTGTGTCATGGAAAACCGCGGCAGAAAGACAGTGGAGCACAAGCTCGTCGCTGATCTGTTCATAACAATTTAGGGAGTATGAAGAAAGTCTGTTGCCTCAGTGGTTCAGTGTGTCTAGATGCGTTTTCGTTTCTAGGCTTGTCAGCTTGAAATATATTGCATTTTTATTTGCGTATATAATTGCTGGAGTCTTAAAATGATATATGGCTTTAAGTTTTGGTAGAAGCATTAGATTCAAATGATCGTGGAGTTTGTGTGGTGTGTTTCGTGGTTCTCCGGCTCTTCCTTATGGAAGTGAATTGATAATTGGTAACACTATATAGCAGTGTGTGACTGTATGTCTGCGTGTCTGTCTGTGTCTGTGTGAGTATGTGCGTAACTGTATGTGTGCGTTTCTGTGTGTGAATGTATGTTTATGTGCATATCTGTGTGTGAGCTGTATGAGTATGTACATGGATGAGTGTGTGTGTGTATGTTGGCTGGATAGTTCAATATACACTAATATATCCTTTGACTGCCTAAGACTTTTGCACCATACTGAATACACACCCAAGATCAGAGACACTGAACTGAACTCTGAATGTGTTTTTAGTTTTTCTGTACTTTCACATGTGGCTTGTAGACTGATTGCAGAGCAGAAAGGCGTGAGCAGCTAAGGCAGACGGAGGCTGACAGGATGGCAGGGTCCTAACGATGCTGTGACATCTCAGTAATTAACATCACCGCAGACAGGCCCTTCTCACGCTTCTCGTAAATGCTTTCCCGCCGCTTCCACAATATATCTATGCAAATCCATATGAGAGAATGCTTTCACACTGAGAAAACTGGGTCTTAATGAAACATTATTAAAGAAATAATTTCCCCTTAGTTATTATAACTGTTTGAAAAGTGTGCGATACCTGCCTTCCAAGTCTCCGAATAACAGGAAATGTTCACTGCCCTCCCTTCATTGATTCTGAGTGAACATATGTAGGTGACACAACTATGAGTTTAGTAGTTACCAGTAGTTACATGAATATAAACAAATTATGAACATAACTACTGTGTTCAAGAAATATATATATATATATATATATATATATATAAAAAGTGTTTTAGTAGAAAGGACTTGGTGATGCCTTCACACTTCCTGTCCAGAAGGCTTGCCCACACCCCGCCCCTTCCTGTTTGTGTTGCCTGATTGCTGAACCCCTTTCATCCATGTGATTTGCTCTCCCTGTTTCGGGAAGCCGCCTGTTCAGACCAGGTTGCGTGTCCTCTCTGCTCTTCCATACTGCAGAGTCATTCTGTGCTCGTATTGCTCCACCTGGATTGGCTGTGAGGAATCACATGACCACGTGTCTGTGTCAGTAAGGAGGCTTTGTGGCCCCAGCCTTGATGTAGAGCTCACTCATGGTCTGCTCAGGATTTGCCGGCTGTTTGCCGTCTCTCACGCGTCATCTGGGGTCACCTCCTGTGGCTGGCCTGCAAGACCAATGCGTGGCTTGAGACTGTTGGTCACTGAATGAAAACATAGGAAGGGGCAGTTTATCTGCATGCTTGTATATAAACATTCACTTAAAAGTAACGGATTATGGAAAGTTGAAGCGCTTACATGGGGAAGGTCTGGGTATTGGTACATGTAATAACATTTTTCCACAATTCTTATAATCTTCAGTTGGATTTTTCGCTATTTAATAGAAAATAATAAACTGTTTTCTTGTCCAGCTGCAGTTGAGAATTATCAGGCACTGGTTGCTTGAGCCAAGGTTCTCTTATAAATAAATGTATCACTTTTCTCTTTGTCTGACCTGTAAAAGCTTCTCTCCCTTCTTTTCTTCTCCTTCAGCCAAAAACATTTCTCAGATCAATGTTTATTGATCATCGTGTAAATGTATTTGTTTTAAAAAAGCAGATACCTGTGCCGCTTTCTACACATCGCAGTGTAATCTCTGTGTAATCTCTGTGTTTCTCTGTGTAATCTCTGTGTTTCTCTGTGTGTGTTTGTGTGTGTGTGTTCGTCAGCTTCTTTGTCTTCTATATCTTATAGCAGAGACTCCCCAGGGATTCTAGTGCGTCACATGACTTTGAGGAAGCTACAGCTAATGGCATCTCCGCTTCATTACATTAGTGTCCATCAGCAGTCACAGGGCACTTTATAGATAGGAGCTGCTGTATATCTTTACTTATCCCAAGGCGTGTGTCCTAAGTACACAGGCTTCCCACGTGTCTCTTCTCCAGTGTACTGATTTTTGCTTTAACATGACCTGGGATAAAGTTACACACATATTTGCACATTATTGTTTAACTGAACCACCTTTTGTTTGGATTTTTTCTTGTCTCATCTTTCAGCTGTGATCTTATTTTCTGCAGCAAACAATGGGCCTACAGGCTATATAGCCATTAGCTATACTTTCATAGCAGTACAGTGAGTAGTGCTGAGCCCACTATGCTTCAGGGCTGCAGTACAGAAATGACTTTACGTAGTGTTGTTGTACATAACCATACACAACCCAACATTCAGAGTTGCCTGCTTGGTGATTTTGTTGAACAAATGGAGCTTTAGCCTTGAATCTAATACCTACATAGTGTCATATGGACCTGGATGATTTCCTGAACACAGAATGCAGACTATGGATGACGATGATTTAGTGGATTGTGCAGTCCAATATATTAGTGCTCTCTTGCTGAGAAAATTTGTTGTACAACGTACAGTCATACAAATGTACCTGGTGTTTGCTCTCACACTGTGGTTCTGTTCAGGTTGTATTTATGTTTGGTCTGGTCTTCCCTTCATACTGTGGTCTTGTTGATGTTGTATTTGTGCCTGGTCTGTGGCCTCTACTACGAAGTGGGCGTATCGAGGTAACTTGTCAGATTTAAGGTACCACAGTTTAAATGGACTTCATATTCGTTCACTTACGTTTTGCCCAGACTACCTTAAATCCGACAAGTTACCCCAGTAAGCCAGTAACCCTGCTTCGTGGTACAGGCCACGGGTCTTGCCTTCATACTGTCACCTTGTCTGTGTTTGGCCTGATCTTTCCCTCATACTGTGATCTTGTTGATGTTGTATTTGTGCCTGGTCTGGTCTTGCCTTCATACTGTGACCTTGTTTGTATTTGGCCTGGTCTTTCCCTCATACTGTGGTCTTATTGATGTTGTATTTGTGCCTGGTCTGGTCTTGCCTTCGTACTGTGACCTTGTTTGTTTGGCCTGGTCTCTCCCACATACTGTGATCTTGTTGAGGCTGGGCCTGGTCTGGTTTTTTCCTGATACTGTGGTCTTGTTGAGGTTGTGTTTGTGACTATTTTAGACTCTCCACAATGGTGACCCCTGGGGAGCTTGAAGCTGCCAAACTGATCCATAGAACCCCCTCTAGTGTAGATGGAGCTGTGCACCGCTCCCTCCTTCCGGAAGTCCATGATCCGCTCCTACAGTTTGCCAATATTGAGGGTGGGGCTATCGTCCAGGCATCACTCTACCAGGACATCTGACTACCTCCCTGTAGGCTGACTCATCACTGTTGCTGATCAGCCCCATGACGTTGGTATCGCCAGCAAACTGCAGGATGGAGTTGGAGCTGTGCTTGGTGACACAGTCATAGGTGAAGAGGGAGTACAGCCGTAGCCAAAAGTGAGAATGACACAAATATTAATTTTTACAATGTCTGCTGCCTCAATTTTTATTATGGCAATTTGTTGCAAGAATATTATGAAGTGTGATTAGATGAATTGCAATTAATTGCAAAGTCCCTCTTTGCCATGAAAATGAACTTAATCCCCAAAAAAACCCCATTTCCACTGCATTTGAGCCCTGCCACAAAAGGACCTGCTGACATAATTTCAGTAATTCTCTCGTTAACAAAGGCGAGAGTGTTGACAAAGACAAGGCTGGAGATCACTCTGTCATGCTGAATGAGTTAGAATAGCAGACTGGGTGCTTTAAAAGGAATGCTTGAAATCATTGTTCTTCCTCTGTTAACCATGGTTGCCTGCAAGGAAACACATGCAGTCATCATTGCTTTGCACAAAAAGGGCTTCACAGCCAAGGATATTGCTGCTAGTAAGACTGCACCTAAATCAACCATTTATCGGATCATCAAGAACTTCAAGGAGAGAGGTTCAATTGTTATGGAAAAGGCTTCAGGGCGCCCAAGAAAGTCCAGCAAGCACCAGGACCATCTCCTAAAGTTGATTCAGCTGTGGGATCGGAGCATCACCAGTGCAGAGCTTGCTCAGGAATGACAGCAGGCAGGTGTGAGTGCATCTGCATGCACAGTGAGGCCAAGCCTTCTGGAGGATGGCCTGGTGTCAAGAAGGGCAGCAAAGAAGCCACTTCTTGACAAGAAAAACATCAAGGATATCAGACTGATATTCTGCGGAAAGTAAAGGGATTGGACTGCTGAGGACTGGGGTAAAGTCACTTTCTGATTGTTTTGGGGCATCTGGAAAAAAGATTGTCCGGAGAAGAAAAGGTGAGCACTACCATCAGTTCTGAGTCATGCCAACAGTGAAGCATCCTGAGACCATCCATGTGTGGGGTTGCTTCTCAGCCAAGGGAGTGGAATCACTCACAATTTCACCTACGAACACACCCATGAATAAAGAATGGTACCAAAACATACTCCGAAAGCAACTTCTCCCAACCATCCAAGTACAGTTTGATGAACGATGCCTTTTCCAGCATGATAGAGCATTGTGCCATAAGGCAAAAGTGATAACTAAGTGGCTCAGGGAACAAAACACCAACATTTTGGGTCAATAGCCAGGAAACTTCACAGATCTTAATCCCATTGAGAACTTGTGGTCAATCCTCAAGAGGTGGCTAGATAAACAAAAACCCATAAATTCTGACAAACTCCAAGCATCGATTATGCAAGAATGAGCTGCCATCAGTCAGGATTTGGCCCAGAAGTTGATTGACAGCAGCCAGGGTGAATTGCAGAGGTCTTGAAAAAGAAGGACCAACACTGCAAATATTGACTCTTTGCATAAACTTGGCAATGAAATTGTCAATAAAACCCTTCTACAAAAGATCTACAAACACTGCAGCAGTAAAATTTGTGAAAACCAATACTTGTGTCATTCTCAAAACTGTAGAGCCGGGGGCACACTGCCCTGCGGGGTGCCGGTGTTGCTGGTAATGGAGGATGACCTATCGTCACCAGTTCACCTGTGCTGGGGTCTACCGGTGAGCGAGGCCAAGATCCAGTTGCAGAGTGAGGAGCTATGGCTGAAATCTAGGAGTTCAGCCACATGCTGGGATGGAATGTCGTTGCTGAAGACTGAGCATAACATAGTAGCTTTTATTTTACAGGTGAGATGGAGTGATGTAGAGAGCAATGGAGATCTCTAGTGGATAATCTCTAGCATCTTTAGTAGACCAGTTGCAGCAGTAGGAAAACTGTAGTGGGCATGGTTAAACTGTCCAGTATGGTGTCCTTACTGTGCCTCTGAAAGCACTTATTTTTGTGATGGAGGCGAGTGCCACTGAGCAGTAATTGTTAAGGCAGTCTGTTTTCGTTGTCTTTGGAACAGGGGTGACAGCGATAGTTGACTCTCTCAGAGAGGCATTAAAAATTACAGTAAACACAGCTGCTAGCTGGTCGCAGCAGGTTTTTAAAACGCATGCAGAAACTCTATCTGGGCCGCCACCTTGCGGGGCTGTAGTCGGCTGGAAGACCTCCTCCTGTCGCTCATGGAGACTGTCATTGGGTTCTCCTTTGAGTGGTTGGTACTGTAGATACAGTATAGTACAATACACTGTTCCCATGTAACTGGTACCAAACTAATGACATAATTTTTAAGCTGGGCAGGTTAATATCTCCTGTGATTCAGTGCTCACTGGATAGCTGGTCTGCTCAGACTTTTCTGTCTATATTATATATGATAATATGTGATGATGACCATGGGCAGGTTTAATCATTCTTAAGTTCTGATGTTTTCTGTGTTATCTGTGTCAGCATGACTTGTACGGTATCTGTGAGTCACTTAGCCCCTCTGATGACTGTCTCAAAATAGGATGGCTGCATGGTAGAAGGCACTTTATGCACTGCATTCCACATCATCACACCTGCATTAAAGGCTTTTTGTCCTCCTCCCAAAATGATCACAGCACTAATGCATTCATTTATACAGTGCATTAGCCTGCTCCTTTTGAGCTGCACACAATCCAAGCTGCTGTCATTAATAATGTATTGTTCTCAGACATTCTAATGAGTTTAAGATCATTTTCCAGGAATCCATTATGGGCCATTAGTGATACATACAAAACCTTAATACAGGCTGTGATGTGTGTGCCTCACAGACCGATAAGCACAATTTCAGCACAGGCTGCAATGAACACTGTGCCTCTCAGGCCAATAGGCACAATTTCATCACAGGCTGCACAATTTCATCAAAGGCTGCAGTGAACACTGTGCTTCTCAGGCGAATAGGCACAATTTCATCACAGGCTACAATAAACACTGTGCCTTTCAGGCCAATAGGCACAATTTCATCACAGGCTGCACAATTTCATCACAGGCTACAAAAAAACACTGTGCCTCACAGGCCGATAGGCGCAATTTCATCAATGGCTGCAATTAACCATGTGCCTCTCTGACCAATGGACACGATCTTAACACAGGTTGTGATGAACCCTGTGCTTTGCAGACAGATGGACACAATCTCAACATAGGCTTTGGTGAACCTTGTGCCTCACATTCAGATCAACATGATCCTCTTCTGTTTTATACCAATACGCAACACTGTTGCTTGAGCTTTTGTTATGTAGTTTGGGGCAACCACTTACGGAAAGCTACTAATTAAATATCTTTCTTTATGACCGGAACACTGCTGCATCAACCCTAACCCTTACCATCACTACTCAACTGCTGTCATAATGATGCTGTTACACTAATGTCCACCTGTCCTGCTCTGTCCCACAGTCTGACAGCAACACAAGCTTCCTGCGAGCTGCCCGTGCAGGGAACCTGGACAAGGTGTTAGAATACCTGAAGGATGGTGTGGATATAAACACCTGTAACCAGGTAACTGTGTGACACCAGAAGGAAGGCATGGATATAAACACCTGTAACCAGGAAAGCATATCACACATGAAGGAAGGGATGAATATAAACACCTGTAACCAGGTAACTGTGTGACACTGGAAGGAAGGCATGGATATAAACACCTGTAACCAGGCAACCATATCACACATGAAGGATAGGATGACTATAAACACCTGTAACCAGGTAACCATGGCACACATGAAGGAAGGGATGAATATAAACACCTGTAACCGGGTAACCATGTCACACATGAAGGATGGGATGAATATAAACACCTTTAACCAGGCAACCATGTCACACATGAAGGAAGGGATAACTATAAACACCTTTAACCAGGCAATCATATCACACATGAAGGAAGTGATGAATATAAACACCTGTAACCAGGTAACTGTGTGACACTGGAAGGAAGGCATGGATATAAACATCTTTAACCAGGTAACCATATCACACATCAAGGAAGGGATGACTATAAACACCTGTAACCAGGTAACCATATCACACATGAAGGAAGGGATGAATATAAACACCTGTAACCGGGTAACCATATCACACATGAAGGAAGGGATGAATATAAACACCTGTAACCGGGTAACCATATCACACATGAAGGAAGGGATGAATATAAACACCTTTAACCAGGCAACCATGTCACACATGAAGGAAGGGATGAATATAAACACCTGTAACCAGGTAACTGTGTGACACTGGAAGGAAGGCATGGATATAAACATCTTTAACCAGGTAACCATATCACACATGAAGGAAGGGATGACTATAAACACCTGTAACCAGGTAACCATATCACACATGAAGGATGGGATGACTATAAACACCTGTAACCAGGAAAGCATATCACACATGAAGGAAGGGATGAATATAAACACCTGTAACCGGGTAACCATATCACACATGAAGGATGGGATGACTATAAACACCTTTAACCAGGCAACCATATCACACATGAAGGATGGGATGAATATAAACACCTGTAACCAGGTAACCATATCACACATGAAGGATGGGATGACTATAAACACCTTTAACCAGGCAACCATATCACACATGAAGGAAGGGATGACTATAAACACCTGTAACCAGGTAACCATATCACACATGAAGGATGGGATGACTATAAACACCTGTAACCAGGAAAGCATATCACACATGAAGGAAGGGATGAATATAAACACCTGTAACCGGGTAACCATATCACACATGAAGGATGGGATGACTATAAACACCTTTAACCAGGCAACCATATCACACATGAAGGATGGGATAACTATAAACACCTGTAACCAGGAAAGTATATCACACATGAAGGAAGGGATGAATATAAACACCTGTAACCGGGTAACTGTGTGACACTGGAAGGAAGGCATGGATATAAACATCTTTACCCAGGTAACCATATCACACATGAAGGAAGGGATGACTATAAACACCTGTAACCAGGTAACCATATCACACATAAAGGATGGGATGACTATAAACACCTGTAACCAGGAAAGCATATCACAAATGAAGGAAGGGATGAATATAAACACCTGTAACCGGGTAACCATATCACACATGAAGGAAGAGATGACTATAAACACCTGTTACCATGTCACACCCGAAGGACGGCATGGCTGTAACACATGCAGCCAGGTTACAGTGTCATACTTGTAACCAGGTTTGTGTTCATGCTCAGTGTCGATGATCCATGTTGATATACAATGATGTCATGGTGAATGGTAAGGCTGACAAGGTAGACCAGAAGTTTTGGAAAGAATTGCGAGGAGGAGGGACAAAACCTTGAATTATGGAGCAATTGGAATATTTAACAATGCAAATGGTTTATCTACCAAGGCTGACTCCAGTGTTTTTTTCCCCATTATGGTTACAGAATGGACTCAATGCTCTGCATCTGGCAGCTAAGGAGGGTCACCTGGAGCTGGTGGAGGAGCTACTGGACAGAGGGGCATTTGTGGATTCAGCCACTAAGGTGGGGGCAGTGTGGGTGGCGATTGGGACAGTGGAGATTTAGTTGGCATACCTAAAACCACAAAAAAAATGCTTTTTCTGTGTTTGGCCCAGAAAGGGAACACTGCTCTCCACATTGCCTCGCTGGCTGGACAGCAGGAAGTGGCAAAGCTGCTGGTGAAGAAAGGCGCTAGTGTCAATGCCCAGTCCCAGGTTGGAGCCCTTAACCTGAGAGCTGTCCTTGTTAGCTGTGGTTCTTGGCTGCCTTTCCTTAACTCTCCCATCCTCTCAGAACGGCTTCACCCCATTGTACATGGCGTCTCAGGAGAACCACCTGGACGTGGTGCGTTACCTGCTGGAAAACGACGGGAACCAGAGTACTGCCACTCAGGTGAGTCGTGTGACCAGCGGCTGTGAGGAGAGCCTGTGTATCCAGCTGAACCATCGTCTTCGCCCTCCTCTAGGATGGCTTTACCCCCTTGGCCATCGCGCTGCAGCAGGGCCACGACCAGGTGGTGGCGCTACTGCTGGAGAAAGACACCAAAGGCAAAGTGCGCCTACCTGCCCTGCACATCGCAGCCCGCAAAGACGACACCAAGGCTGCAGCCCTGCTGCTGCAGAACGACCATAATGCAGACGTGCAGTCTAAGGTGGGCGTGACCTGTGTGAACAGAGGCATTGTGGGACAGGAAGAGCAGCTCAGTAATGACACAAGGCAGGGGTCTTCATCCCATTGCAGGGCACACCCACACACAAACGCAAACACACCAGTACAGTATGGGCCACTTAGAGGTAACACTTCACATACCTGCATGTCATTGAAAGTAGGAGGAATCTTGTACAACATAGGGAAACCACACAGACCAAAGGTGGGATTCGAACCACCAACCCGGGAGGTGTGATGGGACCGCCCACAGCGCTTACATGCTTCCCAGAATGTGTGTGTGCATGTGAGTGCTGACTAAAGAGGATTATTAATGGAGATTTCAAAAGTATCTACTTAACTAACGTTTTATTCATTTTCGTAAGTTCTTGAATTTTTCTGGTTTGGAACACGAATTACTAGTGAAATGGGATCTAGAGAGATCGATATGGAAAAAAAAAATGTTTTTGTTTAGTGTACTGTACACGTGTGTTAGTGTGTAAATGTGTGTGTGTGTGGTGTACATGTGTGTTTTAGTGTGTGTAGTGCACATGTAGCTGGATGTGTGTGTGTAGTGTACATATATATGTGTAGGTTATGTGTGGTAAGCGTACATGTGTGTTGTGTGTGTGTGTGTAGTTTACATGTTTTTTACTGGGTATGTATATGTAGTGAACATGCGTGTGTGTAATGTACAGGGATGTGTCAGTGTGTATGTAGTGTATGTGTGTATATGTACGTGCATAAGTGTCGTCTACATGCTTGTGTCTTTACATCTGTTTTAATTCCTGCCTGCTGCTGAACCAGATGATGGTGAACAGGACGACGGAGGTACAGCCAGTTACTGTGTGTTTGCACGCATGGCCGCATCACCGTGCTGTATCCGCTACCCTGCCACCCCGGCGCTCTGCCCTGCTTCCCATCACGCCTGCTGCTGCTGTGTTGCGCTCATGTTTTGCTGAGCATTTGGAAAGTGGTCCGTCCCCCTGCATGGCACCTGCAATTAGCGATTAGAGTCCCCTGTTACTTTTTATTTCTTTCTTTTCAGTTGATATCAACACTTTTTTGTCACTTCCTTGGTTGGAATCCTTGCATCCACAGGATACATGGTACCATTATATCCCTATAAAAGCTTACATTTGATAGTAAATCACAATCTTTTTCAGTAGTCTGTAGTTTCATTAGCTTTGCAGTAGAAATACATGAGTAGTTTATACATTTTGTAAGATGATATTTAATAATTATTGATATTTAATTATTAAAAAAAAAAGATACTTGAAAATATTTCCCTTTTCTAACAGTATTTCAAACCTAGCCATTGCACTGAAGTGCAATGCTTCATATCATTGCATGTTACACAGCGGTAATGCATTCATATTTTGAATACTTTTGTAGTTACAGTATTTTTCATAATTTGCAAATGTTTTTACATTAAATCGGACCATTTATGTCAGAATGGAAAGGTAAGGCGATGCCTCCACTGAATTACTCCACATAAATAAGTCCATAAAACTGTAACATGGTTATTAATGTGATGTAGTCTCTAGAAACACATTTCTATGGTTGTATTTTTCATATATTCTACATACATATAACCATAAACCCTTTTATTGTTATCATGTCTTTTCATTTTTATGTAACATTTATTATTTTGATTGTGAGGCTATCGTTTGCATGGTAACTGTTAAATGATATTTAGTTATGATTCTGTTTGAATGATCCTAATAAGTGTATATTTAGCCTTTATGTGGCAGCTGCATGTGGATCATGGTAACTGTGGCTTTTCTGAGACTTCTAACTCCTACATTCTCATCATTGCTTCTTCTTCTTCTTCTTCTTCCAGAGCGGGTTCACTCCTTTGCACATCGCTGCCCACTATGGCAACGTGAATGTTTCCACGCTTCTCCTGAACCGTGGGGCAGCAGTAAACTTCACTGCGCGGGTATGAGTCTGCCTGTGTAACCCAGCAAATAGTTTGTCTAACTACAATGGCTGTTAGCGCCTGTTCTCAAGTCGTGAGCCTGGATGGTCTCGTAAACACACCTCTCAGTTAGTCACTGTAGGTCATAGCTTCGACGTGGCCTGAAGGTATGTAGTTTGGTCCTCTCTCAATCTTGATGGAGGAGAGGGGGTGGTTTTTGGAAGATGACAATGTGTTTCCCCCTCTCAGAATGGGATCACACCCCTCCATGTGGCCTCCAAGCGTGGAAACACCAACATGATCAGCTTACTGCTGGACCAGGGGGGTCAGATCGATGCCAAGACTCGTGTGAGTGCATCCTGCGGCCACCTGAAGCTGCCTTGTGTGTGACCTATCCCGTGTGAGTGCATCCTGCAGCCTCCTGAAGTTGCCTCTTGTGTGACCTGTCCTGTCCTGTGTGAATGTATCCTGTAGCCTCCTGAAGCTGCCTCGTGTGTGAGTTGTCCTATGTGAGTGCATACTGCAGCCACCTGAAGCTGCCTCTTGTGTGACCTGTCCTGTGTGAGTGCATCCTGCAGCCTCCTGAAGCTGCCTCGTGTGTGACCTGTCACGTGTGAGTGCACCCTGCAGCCTTCTGAAGCTGCCTCGTGTGTAACCTGTCCCGTGTGAGTGCACCCTGCAGCCTTCTGAAGCTGCCTCTTGTGTGACTTGTCCTGTGTGAGTGCACCCTGCAGCCTTCTGAAGCTGCCTCGTGTGTGACCTGTCCCGTGTGAGTGCACCCTGCAGCCTTCTGAAGCTGCCTCGTGTGTGACCTGTCCCGTGTGAGTGCACCCTGCAGCCTTCT
>JAODJX010000053.1:9460926-9471755 GCA_026776945.1 Isichthys henryi | reverse complement strand
TCCATCGGGACATAAGCCCTCTGAATCTTGGCAGCCCTCTAATGACATTGGAGACACCATTTTTAATGACAGTCAGAGCCATGCCCTCTCTCTAGAGGAAAAAGATGTTCCATTGGGACATAAGCTCTCTGAATCTTGGCAGCCCACTAATGACACTGGAGACACCATTTTGAATGACAGTCAGAAATATGTCCTCTCTCTAGAGGAAGAAGATGTTCCATCGGGACATAAGCCCTCTGAATCTTGGCAGCCCTCTAATGACAATGGAGACACCAGTCAAACTGAGGCAGACCACACGTATAGTCCTACCAACCTTGATCTGCCCCTCAAACCACAGGACTTAGAGGGACTGAGCTCCTTGGCTGATGCATCCTTTAGTGTTAGTCACAAAGATTCCCTGGAGGCCAGTCCTATTACCATCGACAATTCCTCTCGTAAATCCCCCGATTCAATTGAATCAAGTCCAACTAAGGAATCGCCATGCCGTGATTCCCTAGAAACTAGTCCCATGCAGCAAAAATCAACAGCCATTAATGAGCTTTCAGTTGATCCTTTATTGTTTGAAGTACATCTTCTACCAGATAGTGTGGTGATGGACCATAGTTTTGAACAAACCATTCAAATGGAAGGAGAGAGTTCACATTCTCCCAATGTCATAATCTGTGAGAAAGAAAGCTATGATATCACCCTTAAACCATCTGATTTACAGTCCCAGTCAAGCCCATCAAACACAACTGCAACATTAACAGACTTGAAGCCTGACAGTGATTCTGAATGTACTGAGTTTCAAAAGCAATTCACCCTGGAGGAAGAGATGTTTAAAATGGCCACGAAGGTTAAAACATTTAATGAAATGGAAAAGGACGCTAAATCCGAACAAGACACTATTAAAGAAGACCTATCCCCTGTAACAACTGAAATTGCAGAAAACAGAAGTCATCACATAGGAGTAGTGTCACCAGATGAGAAGTTATTGGAGATGGAGAATAAAAATTTCATGGGTCCAGTTATGTCAGCAGAACATTTTGTTGAAGTAGAACCTCAGTCCCCTGTTTCACCACAAGAGCATGTTGATTCTTTTGAGACCAAAGAATTATACCCCATTGATATATCCAGTGAATTCAGAGAAGAAGCAGAGGTTGAAGGCAGTGAAGCTGAAACAGTTTCATCAAGCATTCCAAGCTTAGAAAACACTGGACATCAGTCAGGTACAGCAGAACACAAACAAGACGAGAATTGCACTGAACATATTCGGACCACATCCACAGATGAGGGATTGCACAGGGAACTGAATTCATTTATGTTTCAGGAGGGCAAGCTCTTTGAGATGACCAGAGGTGGTGCTATAGATATGACACAAAGAAGTTTTGAAGAAGAAGTGTTTGGCATAGGCTTCTTACATATAGACAAGTACCCTGCTGAGGAGGGCCTGGTGGATGAAAACAAAGAAGATACCGTTGAGTGGAATACCGTCAACGATCTGAGTATTGCAAACGGAGCAGGGAAAAGCCATAAATCTGTGTTAGATTCACAAGGATGTGGACATGATCAGTTTCAGGAGAGTGACATCAGCTCTTCAGAGAACATAGACTGGGATTCTGCTGCTGATACCTCCCCTCACACACAAAGGCTTCTTTCCATAACCACCAAATCTGTTCATGCCAAACAGGATGCAGAGTCTCTTGACCACTCCCCAAAGGAGCAACAGACTGTCATTAGACTCCCCTCCCTTGCTGATGAGACTGTAGTGCCCCTCAGTAGCGAAGTGGCGGACACATCAGAGAACATGAACCAGCTCCTTTCACCGATGCATTCTCCACATCTGGTCTCACCTTGGTCTCTCAATTTGCCGGAGAAAGGGAGACCCGGTTCTGAAACACCAGTCAAAGTAGAACCATTAAAGCGCAAGTCCTGCTCTGATACAGCAGTACAGTATACAGAGTCACTCAAAGTGAGAAAAGAACATCAATCTGCTCTGCAGGGACACAGGAGCAAATCTGACTCAGATACAGTTTCCTTCAAAGGGTTTTTCAAAACCCAAAATGAGTATGAAAAAGACTATTCTCAGGAAATTGGTGCAGAAGATGGCCTGAGACAGTCAGAAGATTCATCTGATAAGTTAAATACTCTAGTTTCACAGCAGTCCATTAGAACTGAACCTGCACTAAAATTCAGCTTGTCCACCTCAGACGGTGAGCTGGCCTTTGAAAACACATCAAGTATAAAAGCCCGTCAGACGAGCACCCCCGAACAGGGGTCTGTTTCTGATGATGTCTTTCTTATGAGATCGCGGGAACGTTCTGTACAGATTCGGACCATTTCTGGTGAAAATGCCACACGTCGACATGAAGGTATCTGCCTCTTAGATCTTTCTTTCTTGTTGTAGCAGTAAAGACTTGATCATTTCAAACTAGTGTTTTGCACACAGTCCTGTGGTGTTTCCAGGTTTGTCTTGTGTTGTGACACATTGTGTTTGTCTTTTGTATCAGTGTGCAAAAAGTCTTGGCTGACTATTAAAGGCAATATTATGTTATAGTCTTAAATATAGCATAGTTAGAGTCTTAGTAATACTATACTTCTATGAATGTGAGCTATCGAACGTCAAATTTCTTTCAGTAAATGGGACAGGGAACTAAAACCAAGGTGGATAACGTTCAAATTGAACTGGATAAGCAGTAACTACAAACTGAATGCAGTAAGCATCACGTACACAACACTCAGCTGAGAGCTCGTCCCTGTGGCTAAGAGTTTTCTGCTCTGCTTTGTTATGGACATGCTTACAGTTGATGCACAGGGTGACCCAGAAAGGAATGAGGAAAGGTTAGCTGTCATTGCAGACCACCTGGGGTTCAGCTGGGCAGGTTGGTACATGTAGTATTGTCATTAAGTAGTACCTATTACTGTTTGATTGCACTTATTGATATATGTTAATATGCATTGGGTCTAATCCAACCTTTCACTCATCTTCTGATCTGCATATCCACTGGTTACCGTATAGACATGATAAGCTGAAATAATTAAAGAATAAGTATAAAAAATACAAATGTAACGAATCATTTAAATCTTTAGAGGACATGTGATGGAGATGTTGAAAATGCCAAATGAGGTATAATGATAAGACATGCAGTTCTTTCTAATGGAATTATGCCTGAAACACAAAAACTGATGTTTTCGTGAAAATACTGTCGCATCTAGAGCTCGCACGGGAGCTGGAGTTTGATGAAGATCGGATTCAGCAGATTAGGGTGGAAAATCCCAATTCCTTGCAGGAGCAGAGCCATGCCCTGCTGAAGCACTGGGTGGAAAGGGAAGGCGAGAATGCTACAGGTGTGTTGTTGGGGCTAACAAACCTTAAGGACAGTGGGCTCCTTTTAGCAGACAGCAGGTGTAGAGATGAGAAGTTCCGGTGAACCCTAACCCTGTTCTCTCTGACTCTCATTTACAGAAAGTAATCTGAATAGGAAGTTGACAAAAATTAACCGCATGGACATTGTGCATCTCATCGAAACCAATGTTTTCAAGTGCAACCAGACGTCAAGGACCTACGCAGAGATTGAAAAGACACTTGATCGGAGTGAAGGTATGTGCACAAAAGCAGCCACTACATTTTTATGACTGGTAACTACTGCAGATTTCTCCTCATGGAGGTGGTCCTTACTACTGAACAGAGTATTTGGAAAGTCTTCACCTAATATACTAATGTAAGGCATCAAACAAAAATAGAGAAATAACATTAGGTTTTCATCCATTTTTATAAATATTGCCATTCCAAATGTGTTCTCTTATATTTGAAAATGATTTTAAAATAGAGATTATAAAGACAAAGTTATTACTTACTGTAAAACAATATGATTTTCTGTCATCCATCCATCCATTTTCCAAACCGCTTATGAACGGGTCGCGGGGATGATTATCTGTCAAGGAACAAAAATCACAAAATGTTAAAGGATGTGCGCATTTACAGTGTGCACTGTTTTTTGGTCTGTGTGTTTGGCTTAGACTTGGACAGTCCCAGACTGATACGAAGGACTGAAACCACGCCCAAACCCCCCCCTTCCGTCTCAGAAGAAGATCTGTCAGTCTCCTCTCTGCTGGACACACACTGTACAGAAGCTCTGAGACACACCCAGCTACAAACCCATCAACAAGATCAGCAGATGACAAGGTATGTCAGTCTAACCTGTCAGCAAAACAGGCAGTATTTGGTTTATCAATTAATTATTAAGTCCATTATTCAGGTGATATTTTGGTGAATCAAAAAGTATCAATATAAACGAAAATGATGAAAATAAAACATTATATTAAAACCCATGGACACAGAGTGAAGAAGTTAATTATACAGAGAGTTGGGTAATTCAAGTCCAGACCGGGATTTTGTTTCAACCAAGCAGTTGAATACTCTGTGACTGTGACTTTTTATGTTCAACTGGTTGGTTAAAACAAAATCTTGGTCTGATCTTTTACTCTCTGGACTTGAATTACCAAACTCTGACTATACCTGGTTTGAGCATCCAGAATCAGGAATACATACTGTCACCATTACCGTTCAGCCGGACCATTTAACTTAATAGCTTATTTCGGTAGTAGGTGAAGGGTTTTGACAGCAATTAGAATGTCGGCAGCATTTGTTTCAGGGTTATGGGTGTAATGGGTGGAGTTCCACTGACATTTGAAGAAAATGGGACTTCGGAAACTGGAGGCAGAAGCACCCCAGAACAGGTAAGTCCTCAGTACTCAGCAGCGGGGATGTGGAGGGGGGCAGCGATTTAATGTGAAGGCTTAAGTCCCAGGTGTGTGGTCGGCCGTCTATTGTTACATACTCACAAATGTTGCTGGATTGTATTTTGTGTCATTCTCATTATGTTCATTCCATGTCCATCGTTTTTTATTCAGATTTCATCAGAGTTGTTCATGGAAAAGACACTAATGAGGCAGTTTGTCTTCTCGGGAAGTAGCTTGACCTCGTTTGGTCATGATGAAGAACTTGAAATGAATGATGATGCTTCAGAAAATGCGCCTGTAGATCTGAATCTAATGTCTTCTGTACCTGAGCCCAGTTTGAATCTCATTGGGGGAACTACTCAAATTAACCAAGGTTCATCTGAACTAGCTGAACAGGATATTGAGGCCTACCCAGGAGCATGGATAACCTCCCGAGACTTTCGAGAAGAGTCATCACATTTTGAGGAAACCTGCTATGAATTTAATCAAAAGAAAATATCCTGTAAACCTCTGTCTGAGGTAGAACCTGAGTTTCTGGTAGAATCTCTTCCCGAAGATACATTAGTAATGGAAGAAACACCTGATTTGAAATTGACATCACCTGAATTTACTTCGTTTACAAATGGCGCAGAACTGCCGAACTCAGTAGAAACTCAGTCCAGATGTTCCTCACATAACCTGTTTGAAAAAGAAACCACTATTATCAAATCAGTTTCTGATGATGAATCCAGCCATGTGGTATATGAAAATTATCCTACAACCTTTGAGTTTGAACAACCTTATCCAGAAACAACAGTTGAAAATCAAGTGTTTTTACCAGAATCAAGTGTTCTTCTGTTGAGTGAAATGACATACGACTCTGAAAGTGCTGGTATTCCTCCATTACCTAGCCCAAGCAAGGACACAACTTCTGATTCCATATCAAGACTTCTAACCTGTAGTGAATCTTCCTCTGAACCCCTTCAGATAATGCCTGAAGTCCTGAGGCAAATTAATGAGGACGATGAGAAGTTACAAAATTCCCCTGTCCAGGTATCGCCAAAAATAAACCAAAGCTCACCTGATTTTGAACATATATCACAAACTGTATTTATTCCAGAATTGCTGGAATCAGAAGAAACTGAGGAAACTCAGTACAAACCCTCATCACCCCTCCAGGATATTAGAGCATCTGTTGATCTGAGTTCAGTGTCTCCATTTGCCAGAGAGGATCTTACAGACTCCAGCCAGGTGGCACCTGATATTCAGTCAACCCCTGAGATCAGTCCGGTTTCTCTGGAGATGACTGTCGATGAAAAACACGACTTACGAGCATCACAGCAATGCCGCCTTGAGCAGAGTGAAGCGTCTAACTTTGTTGACTCAGCAGACGTGTTTGTTTCTTCAACACCTATACAAATTGAATGTGACACTACTGAACTGGAAATTATACCTGCTTCAACTGAAGCCATTCCTGTATCTAATCAAATTGTGCAAAAATCACTCAGTGACACTGAGCTACATGATCCAGACTCTTTAGTATTAGCTGTTGAAGATACTTTAGCTTCATCAAAAATGAACTTAAACCCACCTGATTTTGAACGGCTGTTGACTGAGGATGATGGCAATTTGCAAAATTCCTTTTTGCGGGTATCACCAAAAATCGATGAGAGCTCACCTGACTTTGAGCAAACATTTTCTGCTTTTGAGACGCCAGCATTCAATGTAAAGATGAAAGAACCAAATAAAACACATTCACAGTCAAGCTATTCACCTGTTATTGACATGAAGCCAGATTTTGATCTGAGTCCTGTGTCACCAGTCTTTACAGAATCTCCTTCAGAACCTAGTCAGGTTTCACTTAAACTCCTCAGTGACACTGACCAAAATGTTCATGAGATATCTGGTTCTGCTATGGATGCTCCAGGTACACCTCCAAATTCATCAGACTGTGAAGAAAGGTTACCTGAATGGAATAATCTGCAAACTCAAATTAATTCAAATACTGATAAACCAAAGGAAATGAATTCTCAGTCCAGTTGTTCGTCACTGGACAGAGAACCTATTGATGTATATCCCATGTCTCTCTTATCTAATGAATCTACCTCCCAAAATAGACTTGTAACTTCAGATGTCCTACAATCAGCCCATATGCAGTTTCAAAGTCTTCCTGGCATGGCACAAAGAAGACAATCTGAACCACAAAAATCAAGCGAGATTCTTCTAAGCCTGAGAAGTCTGTCATATGATTTGGACCAGTCAACGAGAGTGCTGAACTCTGTATCACATAGCCTGGCAGATGGTGAACTAAACATAAAATCAGATGATCACTGTAAATCTCTCATTGAACCTAGTCAAGTTCAACATGACGTTCTCATTGATGCTAATGCAGATGATCAACAGCCACCTGAATCTTTCATAGACGATATATCAGTATCACCAAAAACTCGCATAACTTCTACTGATTTCAAATCACCTGGAGTGGAAACAACACCTACTAGATTTAGTCCAGAGCTGACTGAATTTAGTAAAAGTCCCTCTCAATCCAGTCCTTCAATATTTCTTGGAAAAGAACATCCCGCTAACCTGAGCACAGAACCTTCTGTCTTCAGTGAATGTCATGTTGACCAAAGCCAGGTGTATGACATTCAGTCAACCTTTAATTTCGATAAATGTTCTCCAATAGTAGATCAGCCAGCCCTGATGCTAGAATCAGGTCACATTTCTTGTGAGATCAGTGAAGCAACAAGTGGTTCTGCTGCAAATAGGTGTGATCCTTCATCACCTCTCCAAGTAGAAAATGTACTTATGGATGTTACTCCCATCTCACCTTCATCCAGTGAATCACCCTCTGAACCCAGCCAAGTGACACCTAAGCTCTTTAGAAAAAGTCTTAGTGGTCAAGGCTCCCCTGAGCATGTGTCTCAGGATATGTCAGGATTTCAGAAAATTCTTCCAACCTCACCTGAATTAGAAAAGACAGGTGATGTATTTAGTGAAGAATTTGAGGAATACAAAGAAGATGCTGCTTTATTGCCTCTCCCAGACACTGGAACACCTACTGAGCTAAATCCAGTGTCTCCTGGTCTAAATGAATCTCTGTCTGAAGCCAGTCAGTGGGCGTATGACCTCTGTAGAGAAGAAAACCAGGAAAGCGAGATAAACATCGAATCTGTTAACAAGAATATCCCTAAATCACCCAAATGTCTTGCAGAAAAATATGCTGCATCAGAGGTAACACATACTGTATTTACTTCAGAATCCAGTTCTTCCTCATCTTTGGCAGATTTGACACTGTCTCCAACTGTCAAACCTGATTATGATATACTTCAGGATTTCACATATTCAGCTGAATCAACTGAACAGGTCACGGCAGAAGAATTCGAAGGAGAAGTTAAACTTGATGATGATCACATAGAACAAGCTGCACAGACTCTGGGAAAATCATACTTGTTCCAACTGGGGGGTTCTACAGCCTGCGGCCTTACAAGCCAGGTAACAAAAACCAACAATGAGAGTTCATGCAAAGCACCTGAGGTCCGCAGAGCTGCTCATAGTCTTTCAGCCAGTGCAGATTTCTCTCGTGCTTCTGGAGACTCAGATCCTGAATACATGGAGTGGTTTTCAGGGCACTGTGAAGTACAAACCAAAGGATTGAAACCAGCAAGGGCTCATTCAGCGGGTGATGGCATAGGCTGCTCATTCAGTCCCAGTAGCCAAGATCCCCTGCACACTGAGCAGACCCAGATCTCCAGCACAGAGGCTGCCATGCTCACGGAGGGCTCGGGAAAGGCCGACTCCTCAAGCAGTGAAGATTACTGGGACGCCCACGAGCCACACGAGGTTGGGCACCCTGTGGTGGAGGATGTCCCGCCCCCCAGAGACAGTGGATCATGTCAGCCGGGTATAGACCCGACCAATCAGCTCTCTGCAGGAGAGCAGGCTGAGTGTGAGGATGATGACGATTCTTTAGCGCGGGTAAGACTCTGAGCATGCCCCTTTGCTCCCCCACCCAGCTTCTGCCCTCGCCTGCATTCGACCCAATGTGCTAATGCTCAGCTGCTCAATGTTCTACAAAAACACAAAGACTAAACCTTAACTGTGCCTATGATTTACGTATTGCAACCAAGCCCTGCAACTAACAAATAAAATCATAGCCGATCTAGCTATATTCCCTAAGTGAGGGATGTGTTAGTAAGACTATGTTCAATCATGTTTTTTCGTACTCCTCCTTTAGAGATGCTGACAGCACTAGTGGACTCAGGGAGGTTGAAAAGATGATTCTGAAGTGCCCCCTAGAAGGGGTAAAAATGCTGCTATTAGCTGCCCTTCACATGGAAAAAAATGATCTGGTGCCGTCTGGGTTGCTCCCTTAATGTGAAATAGTATGATGATGTGCCCTAGAGAATGTAATGAAGTGTGTTAACGAGTGCCCTTCTAGTGGAGAGAATGTGATGCAGTGCCCTATAAGGTGCCCTTACACTGATCTAAGCGACCTTATGGATACCCTTCCAGTGGAAAAGGGTGCTGCTATGAAGTGCCCTTCTAGTGGAGAGAATGTCATGCAGTGCCCTATAAGGTGCCCTTACAATGGTCTAAGGGGTCCCTATAAGTACCCTTCCAGTGGAAGAGGGTGCTGCTATGAAGTGCCCTTTTAGTGGAGAGAATGTGATGCGGTGCCCTTACTATGGTCTAAGTGACCCTATGGGTACCCTTCCAGTGGAAAAGGGTGCCGTTAGGAAGTACCATCTATGTCACCCCTTCATGAGGAATGCAAAGCTTCTAGTGGTGAGAACACATGATGAAGTGCCCAAATAACTGTCCTTCCAGTGGATAGAATGTGATGCAGTGCTGTATTGGATGCCAGTCCATGCGTGAGAATATGAGGAATTGTACTAATGGGTGCCCCTCCAGTGGACAGAATGTGATGCAGTGCTGTATAGGGTGCCAGTCCATGTGTGAGAATATGAGGAATTGTCCTAATGGATGCCCCTCCAGTGGACAGAATGTGATGCAGTGCTGTATAGGGTGCCAGTCCATATGTGAGAATATGAAGAATTGTCCTAATGGGTGCCCCTCCAGTGGACAGAATGTGATGCAGTGCTGTATAGTGTCACGATCACGGGCCAAAGCGGGCGTGCGGAGCGGCGATCGTGCGGGCAGGTGGTCAGGGAACAGGCAAACAGGCGAAGATCAGGGTAAACGGGGGGTTTATTAGGGGGTTCAGGACCGGGAAGCATCTAACCACACAGAATCCACAATGACGAACAGGGGAAACAAGTCAGACCAGGACTTAAATACAACAAGACAGAGCAAACTAATTAGACACAGCTGGAGACAATCGGGGAATCACACGTGGGTAACCAGGGGGCGTGGCACACGGGAGGATCGGACGAGCGGGGCATGACATATAGGGTGCCAGTCCATGTGTGAGAATATGAGGAATTGTCCTAATGGATGCCCCTCCAGTGGACAGAATGTGATGCAGTGCTGTGTAGGGTACCCTTTCTATATTTCCCCTGCCCTTCAAGTAGCCTGAGCCTGCCACTTACTGACAGTACAGACAAATGTGCAGGAAGTATGACGAAAGTGCAGGAAACCATTCAGACAGTTAAATTCACATTATAGTTCTATTTCAGATCTATTATTTCAACTAATTAAGTAATTTATTTTTTAAAAGTCTGTTTCATGGGGATGGCCCAGTGACAGGTTTCTTTGGCTAAGTTTATTTTTTGTTCAAAGTTTGTTTATCGATGGTTCACATTTCTGTTTCATATGCAGTCACCAGTCAGTATACTTTGCTGGCCACAGGGATTAGTAGCAGATATGAAATCAACTGACTGCTCCGTCTGCACTCAAAGGGCTGCTTTTCAGTTTTTCTATCTGCTATTCTCAGGTGCACTAAGGTTCCATCCATCCATCCATTTTCCAAACCGCTTATCCTACTGGGTCTCGGAAGCAATGGGCACAAGGCAGGGAACATCCCAGGATGGGGGTCCAGCCCATCGCAGGGCACACTCACACACCATTCACTCTAACACGCACACCTACGCCTCTCCTGGAGCCGACACCTTATCGTGGTGGAGGGGTTTGCGTGTTCCAGTGATCTCAGGAGCTATGTTGTCTGG
>JAODJX010000053.1:9435316-9451791 GCA_026776945.1 Isichthys henryi | reverse complement strand
GGTCACAGTACAGGGCCAGCTAATATTAAGTGCCCTCTCCAGTGGCTGGGGCTAGAACTGATAACCTTCTGATCACAGGCACAGAGACTTAGCCCACCGAGCCACAATCTACCCCCATTTAGAATCCAGACCAGAATATAACTTTTGACTCTTGTGGAAATATGGCCCAGATATGGCCCTTATCTGTTTCAAATCCAGACAGCAGATGTGGACCATTATTGGTTCATTGCGCAAAAAGACACTGGGCCAGATTCACTTTACGGATCTGCAGCACTCAGCTTGGATCCGAATCAGACTTGATCTTGCTATGAGGGCAGTGATGTCATTCTATTACCCTGCTAGTGGTGGCAAACATAACAGCTTAGCTGTTTTTTTTTAAAAGACCAATGACATCGTCTTGATGTACAATACTAGTCAAAGGTTTTCGCACACTCTGAGATTTTCAACATGTCCATATTACTCACTTAACATTTACTAAACTTATACTCTTTTATTATTATTCTTTGCTTACAAATAAATTTGCAGTATGTTCACCATTTGAGTACCTTAGCAAGAAAATGTCATATCTTTGATTAATCAAAGTAACCTCCTCCAGCAGTTATAACAGCAGAGAAAATTTGAAGCATTCTTTCTACAAGGGACATTAAATACTGCTCTGTTTCGTGGGATGAAATGGTTAACTAGTGCTTTTAAAGTTAAAGGATAGCCTGGAATTTGGCTGTCATCAACACACAACCATTTAATAGGATGTCAGACATGCACTGTTACACACTCTTTCCATGTTTTGAAGGAAGCCTGTTTCATTTGACTTATATTTTCATTTATAGTTGTTCACTTAACCTTCCAATGCTTAACGAGAATAAAAAAATCTGCAGTTTATGAAATAAATGGAAAAGTGGTAAAAATCTACGATGTGCAAAAACTTCTGACTGGTAGCGTATCGATTAGCGTTACAGTTTATCGGCTGCTATCAGCACAGGCCATCCTGAGTGTGTCCCCCAGCTTATCACAGAAAGCGCACTGAGCACGTGCCTAGAGGGGTCAGCTGCTGGCTTGCTTATACAAGAGCCCACGGGCCGAACCGTAAGAAAACCGCTAGGTACAGTCCTGACTTTGATGCAACAGATATGGGAAGATTTTTGAATGCATGACGGTGTTACAATTATCATAACAACATTAGTTAGTTAAGAGATAAAAACACATTGTTAGACTAAATTACTGATCATGTCGTGCACTGCTCAACAGCGACATCTGGTGGGCCCTGGCCACACTGACACCTGTTGTAGAGACGCCACTGGATTTCAACGATCCATATGTGATCGGCGGGAAACAATCACCTCTCTCATTCAATATTATTCTTCTGTTTTTCTGCTTGTAAAATTTGCAGACATGATGTGCATGGATGTTTTCTGCAAAGCCATCTTAAGTCTAGGCAGTATTATAAACCCAAAGGCAAAACAGCATAATTTCACACATGGGTCTCATGCATTCCAGTGTTGATGTTTTTTTTACAAAAAATGCAGGAATTTTTTGAAGGATTAGGGTTAAGCTAAGTAGGCCCAAGGGACTGAACAGGTTGCATGAGCTGATTTAAACTCACTGTTTGATGCTACTAGTTTTTGTCCTTATGTGTGAGTCGTAATTGCAGGACACACAGCACACAGCTTCTCAACAAGACTGAGGTTCCCACTAATGCTTCTGGCATTCAGCCTCAAAGTGCCCACCGACACGTAAACTCATCACGCAAAGAAGCAGCCAGCAACCAGCCGAAACATGCCACCGCCATGGAAACTCAAGCTTCACCTCCTTATGCGGGGGCAAGACCTCCCCCACCACCTTCCCACCAGCCTCGGCGCTGTTCTCCACCACGGACGAGGGGGTGATGCCTTGGGCAAAGTTTTTGGTGATTTCCACAAAATCATCCAAACCCACATATTTACCCGCTGTGGAGGGAAACAGAGCGATTCCAGACGTTGCCTGCTTAATATTTGCAGTCATATATACCAATCTGCAGCAGCAACAGAAGGCATCGGGGGGTGATGGGCATGTATATCATGGCATCGCAATGGGCACACATGCAATAGTGACATTGCAAACAGATGTGATGGATGAATATTAGCTTTAAATAATTTTAAAGTAATAAAGATTTCAGTTTCACAACTAAACATCCATTCATACATACACTTTCAATAACTGCTTGTCCTATACAGGGTCATGGGGTGTCTATCCCAGAGGCTACGGGTGCACAGGTGCAAGGCAGGGGATAACTAGCTAAACTAAAAAAATAAATAACTGACCCCCCCCCCCCATTTCTGACGCTCCTTCAATTCTGAAAATTTGCTCTAATCCTAACCCACAGCACATAACTGCACGCAAAAAGCATACAGCAACCATGTCAATCTTATCGGCATGTGCACATACGAAGGTGTTTTCTTACACTTCCTAGAGACCATGCTCTCCAACACCCTTCGCTGTGTTTGGACAGAGCTGCAGCCAGCTGCAACGGCCCCCCCTAGAACAGGAAGGCAAGTTAGCATTCGCCGATGGCTTCGCCTCCACTCTTAGCACCACCTGTCCTGTGCTCGTCCACTTGGTTTACCTGTCTGAGCACTGACTTGGCTCACATTGTCCAGCAGCTCAGACACGGCCACCTTCTTCTTCTTGTCAGGGTTCAGCTTCCAGTACATGAGCAGAGCTGCCTTTCTCACTCCCTGCTCGAACCTGGTCTCCGCTGACAGTTTCCTCACCTCAACCTCATTCTCTGCAGTGATGCCTGAAACCAACCAGCACGATGTCACCCTTCGGCCTGATCGCCGCATACGAGTCAGCATAACATTTTAAGGAAGGCTGCACTGAGACAAAGACAAGGTGAAGAACAAGCTGAAGCAGGAGACACTGGCGATAACTAAAAACCAGGATAGAAGCAACTTTCTAATGTCAAAGATGACCGTCAATTTATCCAGCAGCGTCTCATGAACTGAAGCATGACCTCAAGTGGCCTTCAAAATAAATAGGGAAAAATGAAGTGGTGTGAAGAGCACGGCTAGGACAGTTCATGAGGAAGAAGCCCTTCATTAATGAGAAATGGGGAAGATCCAGGCTGCATATTTTACACAGACGTGCATACCCATAAACTGAGAAATGAATGAAAATTTAAATTTCTGTGGTCTCTTAATTTTTTCCAGAGCTGTATCTCTCATGTCAAAGACAAAGTCAGAAAAATATTGGCTCCAATTGTATATGGAAGCTGTTGATAAACTATTAATTCCTGGCAATCCAGTAACAGGAAGTCCAAATAAAACTCTCTTATTATTGATCAAATGCTCACAAATAAACTATCCTGTTCAAAGCACCTTCTGCAGCTACCTTTCCTCTGGGCCAAGCAGCTCTGCAAAATCTTGGTGGCATCTCTGCGGCCCTGTTTGGCAGCCTGGACCAGCCAGCCCACCGCCCTCTCATTGTTCCTTGTGCTGTCCTCCTCTTCTGCCAACTTTAGGTAGTATCTTCCCAGCTAAGGGAACAGAAATATTCACGCATGAGACGTGTGTCATTCCATCACCAGGAAGCAACATGAGCTACAAATTCCCAGGTGATTCTGAAGGTGCACGTCTGCAAGGACAAATACAGGTTATATAGAAACTGAACCATAAAAAATAAACAGGACTGGAGGCTCTGCAGGACTATTTCTGCTCTTAAATACGCTCTTTCCCTAAGTATCGCTACATTGTTACAAAAAAGAAAGCAGGAAAAGGAGGGTGCTTGACTTTACTTAAAGCATTCATCTATAACGCACTATGGATACCTTTATAATGCAGTATAAAAGCATCCTTAATTTTATAAAGATCCATTACAATGTATCATAAAGGCATCTATAGTGCATTATAGATGAGAACTTCATAAACTATTCGTAATACATAATAAACATGGCTATGGTGTGATGTGCTTTTTTTATAAATAGTTATAGCCATGTTTATAATACTTTATGAATGCATTATAATGCATTATGAAGGTATGGATAATTGTATTATACATGTGTGTTTTAAGTGAAGTGCTACCTGTTTTAGCCTCGGGTCAGGATAGCGTTGTTATTCTTGCCAGTGCTGCCACTTCCCAATTTTTTTGCAATAAGAAACCAAATTAAATTAAATGGAGGTAAATGGGACAAAAAGTGAGAAGAGAGGATATGAGAATAAAAGCTACAAATGGCAGAAAAGAATACAGCACTGGATGAGTCCTGGAAACCGACGATGGTACTTAGAGGGGGACTCTGTGCCAGGCGGCAGGGTGCCCGCCGATTTTGGGGGTTATTTGAGATGGTTAAAACACGCATCATATTTTTCCTTGTTGGTTATGCGATTTCTGACTGACTTTAAATGATTATTTCTAGGAAAGCTTTTTAAATCGGGTGAATATTGAATTTTTTCCCAATGAGAAGTTTTTGTTTGTTAAGTCG
This sequence comes from Isichthys henryi, assembly GCA_026776945.1. Classification (NCBI taxonomy): domain Eukaryota; kingdom Metazoa; phylum Chordata; class Actinopteri; order Osteoglossiformes; family Mormyridae; genus Isichthys; species Isichthys henryi. The sequence goes on along the minus strand of JAODJX010000053.1, from coordinate 9,447,338 downwards.
ACTGACTCAATCCCACACATTTGAACGATCTGTAATCTTTCACAGTGTGAAACAGGAAGGAATTTGCAGCTTTACTGAGGGATTTCAGGTTGGTTTCCATACCTCAGCAATGAGTGAGAACTTGGTGGACATGGTGACTGTGCTGAAGACTGGAATATGCTTGAGGGTTAGGTTCAGGGTTTAGGGCGGGGCTTACGCTAATCTGCGCCTGCGCGTCCCCAGCCTTGGCCTTCCTCTGCAGCTCTTCATAGTCAAGCTCTGCCTCGAGCTCTGTGCCTGGAGAGCGAAAGACTGAAGAACATTCATATCCACAGAACTGATTGGCCCATGGTGGGGCTAGAAAATGGTGTCTAGGTCAACGTTTTGTAATAAGATCTGTGTGATGTGGAACCAGGGTTTAGCAAACTCTAAAGCTCCGTGTGTCGGGATGAATTGCAATAGGATTTGTTTTCACTTACTCGTGTTTGGCAGAGAGCTGCCACTAGAGGGCACAGAGGACATGTCTTCAGACATGTCAGTTACAATCACCTTCTCCTGTGTCAGCTGCTTGGCCAGAGCCTTGATGCCTCTGGAGCAACCCCACAACAAACTAGATTTAGCAGGGGTGGGGGGTGGATCCTCGAAGCCTGACGGGGAGACTACAGATGGCAGAGAGACTGAAGGGGGGTCAGAGGGGGACGGGCTAGGTTTAGAGGGGTGATCGGAAGCCATGTCGATCTCATCTGGAAATAGGAAAGAATGAAAAGATCAGATTCAGTTTCAGGTCGACGATCACTGGGCTTGCAACATGTCTGCCACTGCATAGTGAATGCAGCACTGGAGTGCATGAAGAGCAAAGCAAACATGCAACAGCAGTAGTGTTCGTACAGGAAACATGTGTACTGTGGAAGAAGCAGGGTCTCTCCCAAAAGGAAACCTGGTCTTTGTTACAAGCAGCATCTGTCTACATGCAAAACTGAGACCTAGCAGGTGCTTTGACATTGTGCTTTAGAATATCTTATTTTTAAACATACTTCCTTAAGCCAGAAAAATAGCCATTACATCGATGTGTCTGCTTTACACAAACAGTGGTTAAGGTTCGAGTTACAGTCCTTCGATTTTACTTAAAAAATTTTATCAAGACTTATACATGAAACATCCAGATGAAGAAAATGGTATGAAATCCTCTTATTTCTTATTTATTGAATACAAAAAGAGAGCATTTTAAAAAAAGGCATAACCATTCAATAACATAACATAGCCATGCATCTGAGGAAAACACAGGCGAAAAGTATATATAAACTTTTGCCACTTTAATATTTATGCCGCAGACATTTAAAATTATTATATGACTCCACGTAAGTTATGTCTGTAATAACTCTTAGTAGCATTTATTTAATTTTGATTTGTTTTGGTAGTTTTATGACCTGAGAAACTTATGGCTAAAAATAGTTCATTTTAAGAGCCAATGTTTTTTAGAAAATTATTTAACCATTTTCCATGTATGCGTTTATTCAGCATAAATGTTACTTACGGGTAAAATCTGAGCTGCCTTTCAGATCTGCAGTGAAGTTGCTTTCTTGATAAAGAAGTGAACGAAAACCTTCCTGTCACTGCATTTAAAAATCGGACAGCTGGACATTCCACAAATCTGGGCAGTGACACACTAAACCAGGAACACTGGTAGTTATAAATAGGCAGACCACTGACCAATCCTTCAGTACGAAGCATAAAGCCACAGTGTAATTAATTTCTTGCACTCAATCTCTATCCTGTTTTCTGGTAAAGAAAAATTTGTCTTGTTAAAGTCTGTCCTCTCATCCATACAAGTAACTCTAACAGAGATGCAGTAGGCTGCCCTACTCTCTCTTGGTCCTAGAGAGGCAATAGCACTGCTCTACCCTGCCCTGGTCCTAGAGAATCACAGAGGCAGTAGGCTGCTCTACGCTCTCTTGGTCCTAGACAAGCACAGAGGCAGTAGGCTGCTCTACGCTCTCTTGGTCCTAGACAATCACAGAGACAGTAGGCTGCTATACGCTGTCTTGGTCCTAGAGAGGCAATAGAGGCAATAGCACTGCTCTACGCTGCCCTGGTCCTAGAGAGTCACAGAGGCAGTAGGCTGCTCTACGCTCTCTTGGTCCTAGACAATCACAGAGACAATAGGCTGCTATACGCTGTCTTGGTCCTAGAGAGGCAATAGCACTGCTCTACGCTGCCCTGGTCCTAGAGAGTCACAGAGGCAGTAGGCTGCTTTACGCTCTCTTGGTCCTAGACAATCACAGAGGCAGTAGGCTGCTATACGCTGTCTTGGTCCTAGAGAGGCAATAGCACTGCTCTACGCTGTCCTGGTCCTAGAGAGTCACAGAGGCAGTAGGCTGCTCTACGCTCTCTTGGTCCTAGACAATCACAGAGACAATAGGCTGCTATACGCTGTCTTGGTCCTAGAGAATCACAGAGACAATAGGCTGCTATACGCTGTCTTGGTCCTAGAGAGGCAATAGCACTGCACTACGCTGCCCTGGTCCTAGAAGTTTGCAGTGTCAGTAGTTCTACCCTACACTGTCCTTGTCTTAGAGAAGTTCAATTAGCCTCAGCATGTCTTTGGACTGTGGGGGGACTAAGTAGTTTGGTCATTTACACCATTTAACCTAGGGTGGATATTGGTAAGCTGGGACATTACTTAAAATTTTACTTTCTTTCTCACTTTCAAAATATAATCCAAATGATAAACAGGGCCCTCATCATCAAATTCATCCAGATTAATAAAAAGTCCTTGTGGGTGATTATCTTGCAAAATTACTTAATAACATATAGCTACCAAATCATTTGGCTTTTTATGAGACTCCAAGTCCAGTATGAGGGTTAAAAGTCATAAGAGAGGTAGGATCAGATACAGATATCAGATCCATAAAACTGGCAAATGGGAAGCCTTGAATTAATCACCTCCTGTAGTTTTCAGGTAATGAATATAACTATAGCAACATGCTGTACTTTCAGGTTCATAAACACACCAAAGTTCCAAGTAATTCAAAGCTGAATGTAGCAGAAAACTTGCTGTGATAGAACAGGAACACAGAAGTGATTTTACTGATTAAAAATCCTACCAATCCATTCAAAAACAAGCCATGTATAGTATACAAAGAGTTATAATTACGGAGGTATAATTATTGATCCATTATTTTTCATGTAATGGCTACAACAGAGGGGTGGCATGGTGGTGCAGTGGTTAGCACCTCTGGGACCCGGGTTCGAGTCTCCGCCTGGCTTATGAGTGTGGAGTTTGCATTTTCTCCCCATGTCGTCGTGGGGTTTCCTCCGGTTTCCTCCCACAGTCCAAAGACATGCTGAGGCTAATTGGAGTTACTAAATCGCCTGTAGGTGTGCATGTGTGAGTGACTGGTGCATGAGTGTGCCCTGCGATCCAGGGTTGTTCCCTGCCTCGTGACCATTGCTTAAAATCGTGAAGTGTGATAAAGACTTTCTTCTTGTTCCAACACTGATCACAGTATATTGCAGCCCATTCTTGCTTTATTACTCATAGATACTATACTGGACCCAACAGACCAGTGAGATAGTAAATGCCTTGACTTGATAATTTTCTCATGAATTCAATGGTACAACTACAAGGTGATTAACAGCATTGCGATGAAAGATTAACCTAAGAGAGGAGGGTCTGTGTGCCTTCAGTTTCTTATACAGCTACCAGCTTGCTGTTTCACATCAGGATTGTACAGTCACGGTATCATGTGCCTGAACAGAACAGCGTACAAGCACGGGAACCCCAAGTTTACTACCCCAATCGGCTAACCAGACAAACATACTTGCACAACGTATTAAGGGGCGTGTGCCCTTATGTAACCAAAGCATTGAAGTCTTTTATTTTGATGATATTTCACAGAAATTAACATTATTTTATTTTAATTATTTTAATATATAAAATAATGTAATAATTTATATAAAGACAAAAGTACTGGTATTATATGTCTTGATTTCAGGTTTTACATCAGATGGTGTCAGACGTTTCTCCCATAAATCACTGGGCTACTGATCAAGACAAACCTTAGTCACAGTTGTATGATTTTGAAGAAATCATACAATTCTGACTAAAATCTTATAATTTGTACAGTGTAAATTGGGACTTTGCCATCCTGTTCAATTGGCCTCCTCTGCCAGGCCCCGGCAGGATGGGCTCCCTCTTTGAGTCCAGTTCCTCCCAAGGTTTCTTCCTGCTCAGGAGTTTTTCCTTGCCTCTGTCACCTCTGACTTCGCTCTCTGGGGTCTTTGGGCAGGAATAATGTAAAGCTCTTTGAGACAACGTAATTTTGTGAAAAATGCCATATGCAAAACACTGATTCATAACTTGGTCCATTTTATGTAAGGCATTAGATTCCAGTTATTTTCAATGCATCCAGGATCGCAACAGACAAACGAGTGTCACAGCTAAGCAGGTAAACGGGCAGCTTGCTGTTTTGGGGACATGGTGTCTTCCATACTTGTGACCCGTGTTCCTAAGGACAGGTTCCATAACTCAGTGCAACCCTGTTTTGCATAAGGGTACAGCATGAGTCAAAAGTCAATTTTGCAAACATAAGTCATGCCGAACCAAAAGTATCATAAAAGCACATTTGATAACCTCCCTATCTATCTGGAAGCAGTACAGCTTCTCCTCAGAGGAGTCACAGGTTTCAGCCTCTCAACAGCTGTGGAGACAGCTACTTCAGTAATTGCATTATAACTGTGTTATAAATGAGTGCATTTGGCAGCTCCATGTTGCATAGTTCCTGGGTTAAGTTCCTGGGGCTCCACTGGACTGCCTGCAGTCCCAACTTTGTCCTCCTCCGGGGGCCTTCTGCAGCAGATGCAGCTGCAGTGGGCCATCACCACAGTAACCAGACGGTCCAGTGGCTGAAGTGAATGCATCCAGTAGGGCAGGAAGTCCCATGTGCGCAGTACGCGGGGCAACCACCGGGGGCGCCAAGACTGCATGACATTGACAAGGGCAATAAAAAGCAACAGCACGATAAAAGGCACCCCGACACTGATCAGTGCCCACCAGCCAGCCAACGACAAGCCGAACACCACTAGTGGAAAGAAGACGAAGCAGACGAAGATGTAGAGCACCGCAAACCAGCGGTACTTGGCAGTACAGCTTCCCAAAGCCTTGGCCAGCCGGATTGGAAAGCGCATAAAAGGTAGGGTGTACCAGAGCACGATGCCGCTGACATTGAAGAAAAGGTGTACCAGGGCGATCTGGGCAGGGAGACAGCAAGCAGACACACGTGGTAAGGGAACGCAGGGGCTAAAAGTTCATCTTATCTTACGTGGGTGTGCTGTTCTCCGATCTAGAATTTTGTTTTTTAAATTTTACTGCTTATGTTCTGCATACTTTATTGTGAAACTGAGAGATTTGGTCTTTCGAGAAATATACAGCTCCGGAAAAATTAAGGGACCATTTCAAAAAAATGTGCATTTTTAAATTCTGCCTTAATCTTGGTTCTGCTGGCAGAAGACTTCAGGCTTTGAAGCTTCTAAGACAGTAGGACACAAGAATAAGGTGAAGCAGGAGACACTGAACAACCAGAAATCAGCCAGGTGGAGGGAGGAAGCAGCTTCATAATGCCGTCAATTTATCCGGCAGTGCCTCATAAATTAGAGGATGACCTCAAGTGACCTTCAAAATGAGTGAGAAACATTAAGTGGTGTAAAGTGCATTGTTAGGACAGTGTGTATCAGGTTCCTTGATGCAGGACTGAAGTCCCGTAAAGCAAGGAAGAATCAAGGACAGAACCAGGCTGGAGTTTGCAAAACATATATTTTACACATACGTATTAGCATTATCTGATAAATGAGTGAAACTGAAAAATTCTGCTGTGGTTTCTTAATTTGTTTCCAGTGCTGCATACTCTTACGCTGTCTGCGATAACGCGCGATCTGAGAAGCTACTACCTGAAGGGAGTTGCTGAGGGTGCCCGCGGGGCCAGCCAGGGCCGCGAGAATGGCAGTGGTGGTGGTCCCAATGTTGGCGCCCAGAGACAGAGGGTAAGCCCTTTCTATGCTGATCACGCCAATACCTGCAAGGATCAGACTGTATGCGTCATAAAGCATCCTTGAGTGTGAGAAAAGCGTTACATAAATAAACATTAATATTATTAATGAGACATGAAGACATAAACCAGCCAGTAAGATGTGAGCATCACTCACCAACCAGAGGTGTGATTGCAGAAGTAAAGACAGAGCTGCTCTGGACAACAAAGGTCATTCCTGCCCCAACGATGATGGCGAGGTACCCTGTCACCCAACTGAAGGGGAAGGGAAAATCTGAAGGGTAGCAGGCAGAAGGAAGGAAGTGACTTTAGGGAATTGATGCGGATGATCCGTCTTTAAATATGTTTTCAGATGAATATACACCACTGGTTCATTGGCAGTACAAACAATTTTGCAATAATCAGGTCTAAACTCTGACGGTTCGACATTCTATTATGAATTAGTAATGCATATACATGCACATTCAATCCTACATGTAAACAATCTCTCATGCGTACATACAGTGAAAATTCTCTTATGTGGGCATCCACAAGCAATATTTTAGTACAATGTGTCCTTCTGAATGACCCCAGGGAAGAACCTGAACAGATATGCACTCAATAACTGGCTTAAGATCAAACAGCTGCCTACACCTGTCGATGATTCATCGACTGAGTAGTTGTGCTGATGACCGAGTACCTGCAGCCATGCACTTATGACTCCAGATTTGCTCACCTGTGTTAATAATCTTTTTGATAGCCAAAGCCACTTGGCCTTTCAGCACAGAGTTGAGAATCTTGACAATGAGAATGAGGCAGGTACAGAGAAGCAGCAGAGATAACGCCAGCAGAATGAGGCCCACTGCCAGGTCTGGCAGGTTGGCATTGGCGAACATGTGAGTGCCTGAAGCAGCCAAAAGTCAGGTTATTAGTTAATCATTTATGTCAAAATCATCACCCTGATGAAAATTTACTGCAGAGGTTTGGCTCCTGATCACAGTAACCTTTGCCGTGATCGTCTTTGTACAGTCTGTCCCAGGAAACATTCAGGGTTTATTAACAGTAAATTAAGCAGTTTCAAAGAGTCATTTAAAGGGCATGGCCCTGGAGAGATCTCTACTCGCCAATAAACTTCTGATTATATAACTGCAAACTATAAACCAGAGATTCAAAACCAGAGCCTAATTTATTTATATATGAAAGAGAGAGAGAGAGAGAGAGAGAGAGAGAGAGAGACCATTACGTTTCAGAGCATACATACATTTCTTGAGGTTGACCGTCTCCGAAACGTTCTTCAGGGTCCAAGTTAAGTTTCCCGTGACCCAGCAGAACTCACTAGAGGTGCAATTCTCTATGCTGGGCACAGTCACATTTTGCAAGGTCTGAAAATCAGAGGAGAAAACAAGAACCCTTGAGCGACAACTACAAAACCATGACACTGCATGTGAAGATAAAGGTGACATATATGAAATACAGAATTGAAAGCCTTGCACTTTTCACCAAATTGAAGCAGTACAGTAGAAGTTTTGTTATTGTTGTTATGGACTGTGAGGCTCCGTCTAACAATGCAGGTACCTTAAACCTGACCAGTGGTCACTCATTCCAAATGTCCTTTCAATCTTTGCTACGCTGAACTTATGGGAATCCTTATGTTTTTACCTATGCATTATCACTGTGGTATGTTTGCTGTGTGTCACATGACAGTAATATGTTGATCTTTACTGTCATTCGTGACATTAGTAGATTCTGATTACTGTACTTTGTGACAGTATACCATGTTCATTTGTTGCACGTGGAGTGCTTATAATCCATTTTGCAATCTGATCTTCTGTACAGCAGATCTATTATATGAGAAAGTACTATTTGGTTCCAGATTAGTTCGCTTCAACGCTGTGCCAGTCTCTGTTACGTTTACACTACTTACTCAGATTACTGTGCGTAGTGTGTTTCTGAGAGATATTACCGTGTTGGTCTCCGTTTCACACCATATCTTGATAAGACTCTTGTTCCTGGCTGAAGAATCCCCAGTAGCAATGTCGTTTAAAACATCTTCATCCAACTAGGTACAAAAAAAAAAAAAAAAATGAAATTTTCAACTAATTTGGAGGAAATTTTTCAATTCGAAGTTTGGCTTTACATGTACTATGTCAGATTACTTGTGCCTCTATGTACACATGGTAACCAAACACATTTCTCATTATTAATTGACTTTGACATTCAAAAATGAATGTCAAAGTCAATTAATAATGAGAAATGACACCTTGCCCGGATACATGTACACGGCCACATTAATGGCCACCATTAATAAACTTGTTCATAAACCTATTTAAGAAACACAGACCTTTCCACAAAGCACAGTGTCAGAAAAATCTTTAAAAATAAAAAACCTCCTTCCCTTTGCCCAGAAAACTGAAATGCACTTATCGTTCAACACAGCACAAGGCTAGGACATCAGTGGAATGGCTATATAACAAAAGGGTAAGCAGAGATGGCCCAGCAGTATCTAACCCCTAAGCCCTAACCCCTAAGCCCAATCGTATTATAAACCTGTGACATCACCTGGAGGAGGCTCTCTCACCAATGTTCACCTTGAACTTTGACTGAGCTAAAATGGCTTTGCAAATATTCCCCAATCCTGGGAACGTGCACATTTATCAAACCTATATTTGCTTTTCGTCATTTATATAGAATATTATGTTTTTATATTTTGCATGCTACAATACATCTCCCCTGGATCTCAAGAGGATATGTATGAATTCTCCAGTAACTATATGTCGGCGACAGTAACCTGGATGACGGCGTTGGTGAGCGGGTCGGTGATAACGCTGAGCAACTGGGGGGCTTGTTCGCCACTCTGAATGTGCAGCGAGTTCACCAACAAGCCGGTGAGCTTGTAGAGGTATCCGGAAGCCACCTCCAGTGGCAGCAGTACCAGCACTGACAGCCAGTTGAAGAAATCGTGCACAGTGGCCCCAGCAAAGGCCCTGCAGAAAAGCATCATATTTCGCGGCATTAAAAATGTTTCCGGGAAACCAAAGTTTTCCCGGTTTAAAAATGGCATAATTCGTATACTCACCGGCAAAACACATCGCGGTCTCCTGCTTGTGTCAAGGCCACGATAGTGTTGGTGACAGAAGTGCCAATGTTGGTTCCCATGATTATAGGGACGGCACTCTGGACCTGCAACACTGTGACAAAGCAGAACCATCCTTACCGCCATACTTAATTCATATGTTTGAATGAAATTCGGATGCGTCTTAGAACAGAACCATCCTTAGCACCAGTTATATATATATTTTCCCGAAGACTGAGTCGTACAAGCATATATGTGCATGCAAAGCAATACATGCGAGATCCGTGTCGCCGTCGGTTCTGCATGCTAGTCTAACGAATACACTGCTGGTAACGTTCTATACTCACAGCCCGAGGATACCATGCTGACGACAATGGAGGAGGATGTACTGGAGCTCTGTACCAAGAGCGTCACTAGAACCCCAATAACCAAGCCTGCCAGGGGGTTGGAGAGCACAGAGTTCTCCTGGAAGATGTCCCCCGCAGCCTTACCTAAAAGGAACGTGAGCCATCCTTATTCACAGCATTACCGGAACAACATACACTGACTCGGCCACACTGTCAGTTATACATGTAAATTGGATGACAGATATTTCTTAAAGGAGGCACTAACGGGATGAAAGAGAAGGTGATGAGGTGCGGGAGCCGTGGCACGAGTCCCCAACTACCTCTGAGAAAATCATTTGTTCATACATTTGCCTGCCTGTGTCATTTTGCGACTCATACCTCCAACGAGCTGGAAAGCAGAGCTGAGAATGTCCAAGGAGCAGACGAACATGTAGAGGAAGCCAAGTAGCATCACGAGTTTCCCGCCAGAGACCATCAACCTGGCAGCTTTTCCTTTTCTGTCTAGGTCTGCCTCAGACAAGAAACCAAGACTGCATCAGTGTGTCTGTGTTTAGGCAATGCCGGCTCGTATGAATCATCCAAGACATAGACTGATCATATATTCAAGGAAAATGTAAACATTTATACAAGAGTTCATTTTAATGTAAACCTGAAGAACATTTTTGCCAAAACCATTAACATATTTAAGTACAATGTCTCTTGTACTATCAATTTATTGACTTATTTGCAAATAAGAAAAATACAACGACAAATTCTGTTTGGGTTATTTCATTAAAAAATGCTTACATGTCTTAAAAAGTGCCATAACCTCCTATCAACCTTAACCCCCTAAAACAGGAGTCACCAACATGGTGCCCGCAGGCACCAGGACGCCCGCAAGGACCACCCGGGTCGCCCACGGACCTGTTCTAAAAGTAGCACAACTCACCAGTGAGCAGCGTCTAAAATTTAATTTTATCCCGTTGCTTTTCTTCTTTAATCACATTTGCATTTATATAGATTTGAAAATGACAATATCTAAAAAAAGCATTTAAAACTTGTTTATTATACATGTTATATTACATTATAAGTTTAGATAAGTTTAGGAGGGTGTTTCAAACTGGTAGCCCTTCGTATGGCTCAGTACCCGTGAAGTAGCCCTCAGTTTCAAATAAGTTGTTGACCTCTGGTATAGAAGCTTTCCCCCATTTGTCTTCTGTTCTTTATTCATTGTTTATTTTCATCGCTGATGTCTTAAAATGCTCTAACACTTTTTGGATTTCTTGTAAAGTGCACTGGGGACACTATATCAGGAAAGGCGCCATAAAAATGTAATTAAATGATCATGTCAGTTTTTTGGGATAAAATACTCCATAAAATTGTAATAATCGTGAAGCATTTGACATGTAATAATTTAAGGAAACTTGTGATTTCTGTTCCCAGCTAACTATTTGGTCAAGAAGGGGTGTTATAGCACACGTGTGTTATTCGAACGAAGGGATTTTCACCCTCACCTGACCACGCAACTCCATTGTCCTGAAGTTCGGGAACATTCCACGGATCCCCTCGGTCTTTGAGACCAGCTTCCAGCTCCTTCTCAATCAGCACCACATCTGAGTGGGCCAGAAGGACGCTGGGAACATTAGGGGCCATTTTTGTGTCTGTAGGGATTGTAGTAGAAGGCAGAGCTTTACATTCAAACACACCCAGAAGCACCTACACACATTTAGCCACAAACAAAACACACAAGCACAGAAACAACGATCAACACAAATCATACAAATCCTACATACAAAGTTTATGAGCAAGGAGAGCAAACACATGCACAGCAGGGAAAATGGACGGCACAGAAAGACCTGGTTAAATAGGTTTTTCAGGCACAAACACATTTTCTGCCAGCAGAAACAGAAAATATTACTTTGTCTCAGAATTATTCAGGTTCTTACTGGAGCATAATCCTTTCATTTCTGAGGTTGTTTTAATGTCCAGATGGCAATGATTAATTTGAATATCTGAAATCAAATATTTGCCAGCACTGAGACATTACGGGCCCTGATGCATATAGTCTTACTGTCACCAGCAGAAAAAAAAAAACCCTATCCTGAAAGCAGTACAGACCTGGGAAAACCCCCTATCCTGAAAGCAGTACAGACCTGGGAAAACCCCCTATCCTGAAAGCAGTACAGACCTGAGAATACCCCCTATCCTGAAAGCAGTACAGACCTGGGAAAACCCCCTATCCTGAAAGCAGTACAGACCTGGGGTGACTCCCGGTGGCTCCTGATTCTCTGCCCTGTGCGAGAGGCTTTGACGTTCGGCTTTACCTGTGGGATTACCTGTCCCCAGAACTATTTACTTACTGCTTTTATAGCACTGCGGTAATGTGCACATGGCACTGTATCCGACACACCTGTGCTCAATATGCAGTCACAACAAACTCATTTATGCTTCTCCAATAGAATTTCTGCTTGTTTATGGAAGACCACCCAATCACAATCATCCCTAGCTCTGTCTGTAAGACTGCCCAATCACAATCATTCCTGGCTGTCTGTAAGACTGCCCAATCACAATCATTCCTGGCTGTCTGTAAGACTGCCCAATCACAATCATTCCTGGCTGTC
>JAODJX010000053.1:9419900-9434448 GCA_026776945.1 Isichthys henryi | reverse complement strand
GAACAACCCTGGATGGGGGGCCAGCCCATCGCAGGGCACATTCACACACCATTCACTCACACATGCACTCCTACGGGTAATTTAGTACCTCCAGTGCTAACCACTGCACCACCATGCCGCCCAGTAGTTCAAAATGTCACATTTAAATTAAAATCATACGCTGCTAGTGAAACGTATCGCTTCTCCGAAAAGAGATTCTGGGCTAACCAGTAAATCGGATGCACTCGGTTCTGACAGTTCCGTGGCGACCCCGCACAGTCACATCACCACCCTACGACCTGGGACCGAGCCCCACACTATCGTTAAATCAGGCCAGAATAAAAAGATACCCCCCCCCCCCCCCCCAAGAATTAATTAGGGATGGGTTGATTCACATTTGTCCAGTAACAATCCGATTCCGACACAAGCTCTTTTTACTTTAATATTTTAATATAACATATTTATACTTTATATATTGATATTTTTAAACTAGCAAATACAATAGTAATTAGGCTACTAGAAACAGACTCTACATCTTAAGCGTTTTTGAGGCATTTTACAGTCCTATTTGAATATCTTTCAAGTAAGGATACGTAAGTGTCAAATGCTTCAATGCCACACAATTTTCCTTCCACTGGCAACAGCGTCACTTACACTACACCAGTATCACAAGTTGTAGTGCGTGCACAAAACAGCCCAAGCTAGCAACTCCATCACCCATTGCCTTTTTCATATTATTCGCATGGTCTTGCACAGTTGCGTGCGATTTGTTTAGCGGGATTTTCCACTAAACGCTACTCCCACCTCTCAAAGCTTTGCTTTTACAAAGATTGCAAAATCGCCGTTACTAGTTGCTGTTAAAAGCATAAAATACTTCTAGGTTCGTCAACCTATGATGTTTTTGCGCTACTCGTACTGTAAAGGATATGCGCATGACGTCACAGTAGGCGGAAGTCACTGCTCTAGTAGCAAAACGGAATGGCAGCATTAATGTTCAGCTTGAATGCTACAAGAACATCTAAAATTGGAAAGAACGATTGATTGTACCGATTTAACACGAAACAGGATCTTTTTTAGAGACAGCCAAAAGCTAAATAAGTAACGGACGTGGATCGGCCACATATAACTGATACCTGATCCGTCAAATAGGTCTGGATCAGTGCCAATACCAATCCAAATATCGGATTGGTGCATCTCTAGAACTAATGCCTGAATTCTGTTGACCTGCCTACTCAGGGCCATTGATGTCACCAGTGCAATGCTGTAGGCAAATGTGGGAAAATTACTGACACCAGTTAACCTGACAACTCGGCCCGGATCTACGGGAGGAATTGTAGAGAATATGGGCAGAACATACAACCGACACAGAGGTGGAATTCAAACCTCCAAAGCAGGAGACGCAAAGCAACACGGGCAAAAGGACAAAATATTTATCCTTAAATTCCAAATCTCAGCAATAATCAAAAACTCAAACTGTGACCAATGGATCCTGGTAGGAGAAGCATCTTGTAATCTGATTTGAGGATATGCAGCATTACTTGGCAATAAGGGTGTAATCAATGCCAACCAAAGTCAACCCTCTGCTTTGCACTCTGTCTGCATACGGCAACTTTCTCAGAGGATTAAAGCTAGAATTCCGCCTTGTCCTTGAATTATGCTGAAGGTCACGAGAAGTTCATTTTAAACTTAAGCTTATCCAGGGGCATTTCTGTATGTGTCACTCACCAAAAACAAAGAGCGCATAACAGGAAGGCTGCTAGGAGCAGCTGAGCAAATGGCAAAGACACACTGTAGCCAGATAGACCCACGTTTATACACAGAAACATCTCAGAACAATTCAGAATTCAAATTCATTTATTAAATACTAAACACTGCTTCGGTTCAGTAATCCTGCCCTTCATGTTCTTGACTTTTGAATCCGTAAAATCAAACCCCACAGGATAAATGAGTTCTGTGCTGTCAGCCATGCAGGCTGTGGATTGAGCATTACAATTGCTGAACCACCATGTAAAACACAACATTCCAGCCTCACCTGAGGGATACAAAAATATTCTTTCACATTAAATAAAATAAAAACAAAACATTTTATAACTGGGCGTGGGAAGAAACCAATGCTGAAACAGAATGAAAATGGCTGCTTTTGCCTACATACTTGCTCAAAAGGCAAATGTGCATATTCTTCTGATGATTTACAATCTTATTTCAGACACACACAGAGTAAATGTCTTGGCCAAGACCAGGTTCAATGCAGTTAAACAGTCCAAACGGCCTCCAAAGCCCCTCTAGCTCAGATCAGAGTTGATCAGCCTCTCAATGTCATGCTGATAGGTCAGGTGGACGGGGTCTCAAGGTCGGTAGAGCAAACAGCTGCCTTCAAGAGACTCGTGCCTGGAGGGGTGGAAATGTGTATAGCAGTGATTACCCCACACACAAACAGCAAACGGTTGCACTAACATCTACCATCCGTTCAACAGAAAAAATTAAAACACAGGGAAAAACAGGGGCTTCCAAATAATCTGCTAATCCTGAGCCTCCAGGCTCCTGGTTCAGGTTCTTGGTGCTGAGAACAATACAGGCTCCTGTTTCAGGTTCTTGGTGGGAACAATAGGGTCCAAATCGGCCAGGGTAGTTTTCCTCAATAATCAATAAAGTGGGTTCAAAGTACCCTGGTTCAGGTCCTAGTTACTAGGCAGAAGTCCAAACCAAAACACGTTTCCACTGCAGAGAATCCAAGCCTTTGTGTCCATAGCAACTCAGGTCAGACTCCAACCATCTGACTTTTAGGTCACTGAAGATACAAACCTTGTGTCTGAAGGTTTTATACAGAAAGCCATCGGCAGAAATGACTCAGAAGGTGAACACGGAGTTTCAAAGTTCCTTCTGTTAGTTCTGAGGAGACGCCGTGCCGCCCCTCCCTCCCCCCCCCCCCACCGGCACACACGACTTCAATTCGGCAGGTAGAGCCGGAGGCAATAACACAGTATGGAGAGGTGTGACAAAAACATCACAAATAAAAGATTTCATAAAAAAGGAAAATCCAAAGTCCAGACTGATCTCGCGCAGTGATTCCAGATCCACCAGGAGTACCACACAAGGCACCTATGAAAGAGGGGGCCAGTGCTCAGATGCATAGCTAGTCTGGCCGTAGGATGGGAGTCTTGGGTAGAAATTCTATGAGTATGACCTAGAAAGAGAGAAATTACATACTCAAACAGTCTGAAGAATAAACACCATCTTTACAAGACAGCACACTGGTCAGTGTTCATATGGCAACAGAAGAGTGACCCCCCCCAACCACATCAGTTTACAAATATGCAAGTCGACATACTGCAAAATAAACAGCTACAGCTTCTATTTAAATTGCCACTAACAATTCGCATGACTGGAAAACTGCTAATCTCCTATATCCTTTCTAATAATGCAGAGCCCATTACCTGTATGAAGCAAAGCTTTCTCATACTGGAATTCAGATTTACGCAATAATCTTCCAGCCAGCCAGATTCAAACACACAGTCTACATTTAAGCCAACGTTAAAGGTTGATCGCTTCGCTGTCTTTACAGATTGGTGCTAAGTGAAAGGCGGATCCTATATTTCAAAATATGGCGATTTTGGGGGAAGCAAAACTTACATATTCCATCATGTTGTTGGTTTCACATTTCCGCTGGCTGAGTTTCCAATGCAGACAAAGCTGTGGAGACATACTGGGAGGTTATGGCTCCACTCTGCCTTCCATAGCAGAACTTAAGCATTCCCAACACCTTACAGCTCATTACACACTCACCCTTCCCTCCCTACCGTACTCACCTTGTGGTACAGTCTACTGTTTTCCCATTCCAGCAACTTCTCTATGGACCGTCGAGTCTAAAAAATAAAAAAAAAACCTTTAAATACAAAGTGGAAGCCAATGACTTGTAGATATCATGGTTGCTAATCGAGCCTGACATCTTAGAGGCTTTGTGGCATAGACTGATTAACCTACCGAACCAACAAGACTAAAGTAGAACCAACCAACACTCCACTGACATGGCCCAGCTTACTAACAGGTGCTGAAAGTGTGACAAACCGAGCTGGTTGCATCACCACCACCCGATTGGTCGAAATGCAGATATACCGGTGTTCTGTGCATGGATAATCTGAAGGAAAGGGTATACAGTCAGCCCTCGTGCATTTGCGCTTCACAGATTCACAGATCCGCGAAAATTACATGTATGTTTCTGTATTTTTACATATTTTATTGAATTGTACCTTGGTTACACTTCTGTCAAGTTTACAGTCCTGCTCGTTTACTCCTTTTACTGGGAAAGCAAAAAAGAAAACGGCTGTGTTCAATGCTGTGTTCTGTGAATTACTAGACGTAACATTAGTATTCTGTACTGTAAATGTGCTAGTGTCTCCAATATCCATTAGGCGATACTGCACTCTTATTTTTACATCAAACATTTGTATTTTTTTTTTTTTTTTTTTTTTAAGGTAATGTATTAAGCTAATTTTTAAATGAAATCAAAGTGTTTGGGAGCATGACTGAGGTCATATTTAGGGTTTTAGAGAAATAAGCACAATTACCATTTTTAGTGACTCTACCAAATATCCGAGAATCATCCTCATTCGCGACGGGTTCTAGAACGTAACCGCGCGCATGTCCGAGGTCTTACTGTATTCTGTATATTATTCATTAATATCATTAATAGTAGGATTGCACATCGCGCTCTAGTGATGCATTTCCAATAACTCAGAACCTGGATGTTTCCAACCTCCTACTTAAAAAAAGTACTATAGAATGGCTGAACGGAATGGATTTGTAATGCAAATTTACGCAGGTGAATGCTAATTGGATGCTAACATAAGGTGGCAATTCTCATAGACTTGCTAGAAAATTTGGAAGCTAGCAGAGCGTAAATCATGATGTGTACACAATTTGAACGGTACAGAAGCATGTCTTCACATTTACGTCACTGTCGCTCTCCAAACCCGAGCCGACCCTTCTGCGGTGGAAAACCGAGAAGAGCCGAGAACCAACGCGTAACCAGGCTCTTTGTGGTATGATACGGCTCGGGTAATGGGTCTGTTCCTGTATGTCAGCGGGTAAGAGGCATTAGACTATAAAGCGATATACCGTAGTCTAAATGTAACACACATTATGGCTGGATGCTCACCCTCTTGCTGAGACAGATGACCGGCCACATACTGAGGCCCAGGGAGCAGCAGCAGCACAGACAGCCACAGATCAGCCAGCGAACATTGACTGGCAGAGTCTTCCTCAGGCAACTGTTCACCCTGCTGATGCTAGCTTTAAACTCCTCTGGCGCCACCTGGGGACAAGAAATTCAGTAAGTTTTCTATCGGCATCAAAATGAAATATAAGCTGCAACCTTAGACTAAGAAAAACACTCACTTTTCCCGTTAGCGATGATGGAAATTCTGACTCAAACTTGTTGCTGAGCCCAAACCTGTGGATGAGATACAGATCAGTGATTCTTCAGAAGAAATTTAAGAATGCAGCGGAGCTCCACTGGTTACACAAAACTGTCCTCATATACCGTTGTGTAGTTGTGGGGGTGGTGTGTGTCTGTGATCAGAAGGTTGCTGGTTCAAATCCTCAAAGCTCTTAATGCCCAAACGCTCCTAGGACTCGCCGAACCTAGTTTCTAAACTGCATGTCGCATTGGATACACTGTCGGCTAAATAAATGTAATGCAAACAGCAGCCGAGGATCCAAACAGGAATGAGTACAGCTAAACTTCCAGTGGAGGACCAGGCAGAGCAAACGCTACAAACAATTCAAAGACAAAAGCAGAAGGGACCGTTAATGATGTATAGTGACCAACTCAGGAAACACAGCTGAATCACTGAAGAATTGCTGTTGCTGTAGATGATAACCAACAGTATGAGCAGGGACTAAGGGAACCGACAAATTGAATATTTCATACTATCCAGGCAGTATACTGAGGTACAAGGTATTTTAAAAGGCAGCACTATTCCGGCAAATGTTGGCAGTAACATTTACTGGAGGAGGGGATGCCAATTAATATCGTTACGAAGATTTCAAAACACCGTGGCATGCCATATTATCTTAATAGTGGCTAAGCCAAGACTAACAACCTTCAGACTGTTCTCTTATATAAGTTTACCTGTTTCACTTCACTGCTTGCATTTGTGTTTGTTGCAATACCTCTGCCGGTCTAGGGGAATATCACTGCTGTATGTACGCACCGACCACAACAATCCCCAGAAAACTGTAGTATAAACACAAGTAGTCGTGCAGGCAACTGTTGCCAGACCAAAAGTGCACATGGATAAGTTTAGTATGATTGCTCTTTAGGCATTTAGGCAATTATGCTTGATTAAGTTATAGACTAAACGAGCATCCTGCACTGGGACAGCATGGTTGCTTATTGGATAGCATTGTCATTTTCCACCTCTGGGGATGGAATCCCACCCCCACTGCGTTGGTGTGGGTTTTTTTAAGTTTGTCAGCTTCTCAGTCTGAAAACATGCCGTTAGGCAAACTGGCACAGTGTGTGCACATGTATTCCCCATACATGTTAACATGTATTCCCTAGACTGGCAACCTGCCCAGGGAATTCCGTCCTTAGGATGATGGATATATTACATTTCACAGATAAGCTGTTGTAAAATAAACTTTCATGTAACAACAAAGACCAGCTTCTTTGAATAAGGCACTGTATTGGCCCAATGCTGCCCCCCAGCCCTAAATGACGACACTGCAGTGCAGAATGGTCAGCACTTCCTCAGCAGTCTCCTCAACTTTTAACGAATATCGTTTTCAAGTTAAGACACAATCGGTGAAGATCAACATACAATACGTCGTTTTCAGAACAAACGCGCATGCGCACAGCCAGGCAGCGAGGCTGTTGCATTGCTGCATTATAAACACCAAATTACGCGAATGTATCATCTCGTTACAGACACCTAATAGCCCATCATATCTAGGCCCTTGGCACTGTTCGCCAGGTAACCATGTTAGTATCAGACTCTGTGAATCAGACATTGAGAGAACACAACAAACCTCCCCCAGACAAGGAAAATGCAAACTGGCCGCTGTTTCACCCAATTATCTTCCAAACAGCAGTAGCCATTTTCTCCAACGCCGTGAAACACGAACAAGCAGACGGACAGGCGATCGCGCTGCGCTTACTGCCCCACACCCGCGCCGATCCTTACACAGTGACGTGGCCGGATCCGCGCACCACCACCGGGTCCGGCGAGTACTTCAGCAGCTGCTCCTCGGCGGCCCTGTCTTCGTCCTCCTCTTCCTCGTAGATCTCGTCAAAGTCTTCCATCCTCCCCGACTTGTGAATTTCAATGCGAAAAGAACTGTGAACAAAATACTATTCTGTCTTAGGGGAGACTACAGCCTACACAAAACGAAAGCGGTAGCAGAAATCTTAGCCCCGAGTTTCCCCGCAGCTCCTTGTCGAAACAACAACATCCGGACCACGGCAAGCAAAACTCAAGCAGTACAACACGAACTCCTGCCGTAATCTCGCGAGAAGTCGCGACGTTTGAGCCCCTACTGACGTATACTTAAAGTATGCATGTAGGTTTTTTTTAAATAAGCGTATGGAAATATAGCCACAAAACAAGATAATGGGTAGTAGAAGTATATAAGGAAATAATTTCAGCTGATAATAGTGGATGATGCGTATTACTCGAGTAATACCACATTCTAAATGAACACCCTGTTGAAAAAACTGGTTTCAAGCTGGTTAGGCTAGTTAACCAACTTGATTGTTGACCAACTTAAGGTATGTTTTCGCACGATGGTTATACCATGATTTTCATTCTGGCTGGTTTAGCTGCTCATACCAGCGTGACCAACTGGTGACCCACCCAGCTAAAACCATCAGAGAGCAGCAAGAGCTGGGACTTAAACCATATAAAACATCAATTATAAGGCTGTCACTATCCTGAAAAACTCCTCGGGATGCCGGCAATCCCCCAGGCAGACACACGGTCCAGTCCCACCCTCCAGAAGTGACCATCCATCTGCCGCACTCAGGTGTTACGTGGCCGTCCCCTCAGCCTGGTCCAGCCTTCAGGGCCTCAGCAATGAAGATCCTGCGAGCCGGATCACCCACAGGGAAACGCGCCACATGGCCGTAGTACCGTAACTGACGCTCCCTCACAATGCAGGTAATGTGCCTCATTCAGGACTCCTCTAGCAATCGCTCATTCGACACAAAGTCAAACCAGCGGTACCCAAGGATTCTCTGAAAAGACACAGTACTGAAGGAGTCCAGTCTTCATCTCAGCTTACTGGATAGCGTCCATGTCTCACAGCCATACAGCAAGACAGGGAGCACCAGGACTCTGAAGACTTGGACCTTCGTGCTCTTGCAAAGATATCAGGAGCCACACCGCCCTTTCCGGCGACCTCATGACCCCCCCATGCTCTTCCAATCCTGTCTGCTGGAAGAGCCACCAGAGACATGAATGTCGCTGACAATGTAGGTAAATCTCACGCCAAGGTCGACATTCTCCCCGCAGACAGACACACTACTGATGGCAGGGGGACAGTCTTACCACCAGTTCACCCCGGATACCACAGATCCCTGTGGCCTTTGCTGCCCCCAGCTGATTAACCACCCGTGCAAACTCGGTGATGTTAGGGGATGCGTAGCTGATCAGAGGATCAGCTTCGAGAACTGTGTACCCAGAGGTCTCCAATATCCTAGCTGGAGGGTCAGCTTTTAAACAACTGCTTAAAGTAGCCGTCCCAGTGGGTCACAACTGCAGTGTCATCCGTAAGGACCGTTCATCACCTGCCCTGACTGCAAGTCTCCAAGGAACAGATTCAGATGTGTGTAATGCTTCGATTCCTCTGGAATCGAAGGTCCACTAGACCAGAGATGGTGTGTCACCTGTTCACAGATTCATCTAACAAACGTTTCCTTATCTGCACTCAGACACTTCAGAGCCATCCTCAGTTCCTGGTACAGACTGCACTCAGGTTCTCATCATTGAGGTGGTTTGTCATGTGGTGGGTGCGGCAACACACTGTCATCAGTGAGTGTCCTAGTTTTTCAGAAATCAAACGTGGCCAGCGGTTAGTCACAGTGTGTCTATGAAAGCATAAAGAGTTCTTTTTTGATTTCTGTGCATGAAAGAAAGTGATGTTTCCTTTTATGTGCAGAATTCGTGGAAGCACATTGCCTTTCGTGGACAGAAGGCAATGTATCCCCTTTCATGAATAAAAAGGTCATATTCACAAAATGCATTTTGCAGAGGAAATACATTTATTTTGCATGCGTTCTCTGAAATCACAAAATGAATTCTGTGCCCTTTCTTGTTCAATTTCTAACTAACAAAATCCATTTCCCGTAGTAACCTTTTTGCGCAGGCAATGCATTTGTGGAACTACGAAATGCATTTCTTTTGCTGACTAACAAAAGGCACGTAGTAGGGGGGATAGTACCTTCCGATGACCAGAAGGTGGAGCACTGCCATTGATTTTGCAGACCCGTGTAATCCCAGTTTAATAAAGTCCTCAGGACGCTCTTCGAACATTTGCCGGAATGTTAACTAAAAGTTTGTTTGTGGAGTCCTTTAAATGTCATACTTTGAAAACAATATTTTATTAATATTTTAAAGGTAGTAAATTGTGAAGAAAGTTTAAAACAAATTTTAAGACAGTAATGTTACGTTTACGTGTGTGTCTGAAATCTGAAAAATAACCATACAACATTATAATAGAAATATGGCACTGTCAGACAATTTATTCAAAAATGAGAAGGTGAAGCTGAAAATTGGAGGTTTTGGACTGGTAACCAGTTATGCAAGTTAAACTGATTGGCCTATAGTTTGCTGGATTACTTCTATCCCCTTATTTGAATATGGGTGTTATATTAGCATGCTTCCAATCAGAAGGTACCACACCAGTAGATAAGGATTTCTGAAATAGTAAAGTTAAAGGTTGGCTAATAATATCCCTCATCTCTTTTAAAACTATAGGTAAGATGTCATCAGGGCCCTGCGATTTATTTATTTTGGGCTTAGCTAGGCTTTGTACTACATCAGTTATACATATATTGGTCATAGAAGACTCTGTGTTAGTAAGTTGTCCTCTACTGTGAACACCCGTGTGAAATAATCATTAAACTCTTAATATATCAATTTCATTTTCAATTATAAGGCCCTTACTATCCTACAAATTAGTGATTTCAGCTTTTAGGCCTCTTTCGGAAATAAAATATTGAAACGAACTTTTAATGTCATCCTTAGCCTCCAATGCAATCTTCCTTTCTACATTCCTCTTGGCGAGTCTAATGTTATTTTTAACTCAACCTGTAGAGTTAGATACTCCTGTTTTATTTTGAAATCATTCGTTATTTTTCCCATTGATGGATGGATGGATGGATGGATGAATATAATTGGTTTGCTTAACTGATACATATTAAACCCCCACCCAAGGGCATCACACCTAAGCAACTTCTAGACAGTAGCTGCGATGCTGTGCCACAGCTCAAAGCAGTGAAGAACCCGGTGGTGAAGTTCTTCAACCGATTGGTCCAGCACCTATTTTTACTGGTACCTGTGTTTATTTACACAGTGACATACAGACCAGCTGTACCGAGCAAGTGCAATGATGACCTAACCCCGAGTGCCTCCCTCAGCTTCTCGTACACTCCATTATGAAAAAAAACTTTGTGTTTCCACCATCCAAACATGGGAGTCAGGTTTCTGGGGCAATCCTCCAACCCCTTTGAGCTTAAATTAAGTAATTTACTTTTAACTATGGGAGTTAAAAAATACCACACAAACCCCAAAAGGGTTTGATGTGGTGACGTAATCTAACACTAAGTTCAAATTGGCTCCGGCCTGCAACCTTGGCGATGTTAGAATGCCTGATGTCAGTGATGTCAGTGGTGTCACGTCACTGACAACTTTGGAAACGGAAACGCGGCTCATTACACATCCTGCTTTCTACAGACCAGTCGCTGATCGGTGCTTCTCTTAAAGAAATCATGGCTGTCAGTGAGTCGCCCTGTGTTCAGACTAGACCCGAAGTGGCTGAGGTTGAAACTGATCTCGGCCCATCAAGGTGTTACAAGAGAGATTTTGGGACTTGCATGCGCTACAAACTTTGCAGTTAGAATGTGGTTCATTTTTCTGAGGTGGAGTCAATACTTGAACAGGATCTACCAGAAAGAGTCACGGCAAAATATCTTTAGCTCTTAACACTTTGACATGTTTTTTAGAGCACTTTTGGCAAGTCCTATAAAATGACAGACCTTGTCAGCGGTGAGACCTTTGCAGTGAAAGTCATACCTCTGTATTCCTGGGGACTGGATGAGGTGTGTGGTGTGGATTGGTCTTAATGTCAGCCCTCTCTGCAGTTTATCTGAATTTCATTTTTGCTTAATGAGATGGTATGTTTGACGTTTCACTGAGGTTTGTCAAGAAATTGGGATCTTATGAAAACTCCAGCACAGGAACATGGTGGGCTTCTCACACTCATGGAGTTGTGCAGCTGGCACGTGAGTCCATGACTTTTGGCCCTTTTTCTCACAGCCCAGACACTTCATGACATCTTAAAGGCTTGAGGGACTACAACTGACCCCAAAGTTCGCTAATATATGTGGCAGCTTGTTTTGGGCATTAAATACATCCACCGCCAAGGCTATGTCCATAGGGACATCAAATTAGGTATGTATACGTGCACACATGTTGTGCTTAATCCTCTGTATATTAATGTTGTCTCATGTGGCATTGTTAGTGTACTTACTATAGATTTCTGTATAGAGTTAATTTTGCAATTCGCTAAAGTCTGCAGTTTGGTGAACCTTTTGAGTCTGTACTCCATGCAGATTTGTTTGCCTTTCAGACAATTTGTTCATAAATGAAATGGAACTGAAAATTGGGGATTTTGGACTGGCAACCAAGCCAAGGTTGAAGTACGTACTTTTGCAGAATCCCTGGCAAAGTCTTCAAATTGCTTATACAGGCTTCAGCTTCTATTCTTGTAAATTAGATAACGTTAACCTTATAAGAAGTGATTTTTTTTTGTTTAGATGTAATATTCTGTCATGAAAATAATAATGACAGAACACTCGGGAAAGGTCCAACGTTCCTTTATTGGGGCAAACCTGAGAGAAGTCTAAACAAGCAGGGTCACAACCAAAATCCGTCCAAGCCGTAATGCCAAAGCCAAAGAGAAAACTATAATCGTCGTCAGGTCGGGAGCCATAAGGTCGAAGATCTGGGAAGTCTGTCCGAGGACGCAGACAGGGCACACGGGGAGCAAACACGAGGGAAGATCAGGGCTGAGGCAGATGGGAGCGGGAAGGGTCCGAAGGCACAGGAAGCGGGAGCAGGGAGAGTCAGGTAGATCGGAGCTGGAACAGAGACACAGGAAAAAAAAAGTTGCTCGGAGGTTACATTCTAACAATACCTCGCACGGAGTGATCGGGGGAGGGGGGGGAATCACAGGCACTGGAACCACAGGGAACAAAGCAGGAACTGGAAGCACGGGGACCAGAACAGGAACCTCGGGGGACAGAGCAGGAACCACAGGGACCTCGGGGGGGCGGAGCAGGAACCTGCACCAGCAACCTCTGAGGCCTGAGCAGGGGGGTGCGCCTCAGGTGCGGGCACGGTATCCCCTGCTGGGGAAGCTTACTCCGTCCTCCAGCAGAGCAGCTTCTTCAGAGTCTCCCCCACTTTTTCCAGCTGCTAGGGTGGAGACGCTGAGGTGACTGCAGCACAGTGCGCCCCCCCGCGGGGGGGGTGGGGGGGGGGGGGAGGGAGTGGGGGTGTGGCTGTGGATACGCTGTGGTGACTCCAGCAAATTCCCCCCCCCCCCGCAGCTGTTCCCGGAGCATGACATATAAAAAAAAAAAAAAAAAAAAATCAAAAGTTAATTGTGATATATGCACTGAACCTCAGTTATTTTATGGAACTGAAAGCTTTCTTTGAAGTACTTCAGAAGCTCTTCCTTCAACTGAATGCTAGCAGACTCTCAACCAAGGTGCAGAAGCTCAAGAACAAACTGTATGAATGAACCAAACAGAATGCTGCAACACGAGTTGACTTGTTTGTAAAATGCTAATTTTTAAGGTATTTTCCTTCCATAGTACTAAATTAATACACGTGCTGCTGCCGCCGACTTTTGTTATGGTTTGACTGTTGTGAGTAGTTTCTGGCAATCAAGTGTTGTTTCGGTCTCCCTCGAGGTGTTAATTAGGGGGCAGGGCTTGCTGAGTTAAATTGAAGGTGACAGGATAAAGGCAAAAAGTTTAGTGTTGCTACTACTTCTAATCCTTTCTCTCCTACTCTATCCTATCCTCTATTTTGCAATCTCTTACACGTCACTACAGACATGTGCTTTAGACCTATCCCATTCCACTTATCTTTTAGATCTAGAAGATCTCATCCAACATCCAGGCGCCGCACTCCCAGTAATCTTGTCTACCCTCCCATAACACCTCAGTCCCAGCGAAGTGTGTTGGGAGGCCTCTGGAATTGCCAGTCTGCTGTAAAGAAGGCTGATTTCATTTCCGCCCTTGCTTCACACTACTCTCTTGACTTTCTGGCTCTAACTGAGACCTGGATATCCCCTGAGAACTCGGCTACCCCGGCAGCTCTCTCCTCTGCTTATGCTTTCTCTCACTCTCCTCGTCAGACTGGCAGGAGCGGTGGCACAGGTCTACTGGTAACTCGGAACTGGTGCTACACACCCCTCTCTCTGCCCCATCTCAACATTTCATCCTTTGAATTCCATGGAGTTGCTGTTTCCTCTCCACTCAATATTCTGATCATTGTTGTCTACCACCCTCCTGGTCCCCTTGGCTACTTTCTAGAGGAACTTGATACTCTCCTCAGTCTTTTCCCCACTGACGATACCTCTCTCATTCTCCTTGGGGACTTCAACCTCCCCCATGACAAGCTCCTTTCTTCTGGTCTCCTCCCTTTTCTCGATTCCTTCTCTCTAACATCCAACAACTCCTCTCCCACACACAAAGGTGGTAACGTCCTCGACCTGGTTTTCAGCCGCCCCTCTCCAGCTACTGACATCACTTCTACTCCTCTACACATTTCTGATCACCACTTTGTATCCTTTGTATTGCCCTACCCGTCTGGCCCAATCCCGGTTTTCAACATTTCACTCCCACTCGACCGAACCTCCACTCTGTCTCCCCTTCTTCTGTTGCTTCCTCCACTCTGACTTACCTCCCTGACCTTGACTCATTTTCCTCCCTGGCACTGGAGTCTGCAACTGATACTCTCATCTCCTCACTTTCCACATCCTTGGACAACCTCTGCCCGCTGTCTTCCAAACCCAGGAAAACTCGGCCTACTCCTTGGCTTTCAGCTGCATTACGCGCCAACCGAAGAGAATTGCGGGTAGCAGAAAGGACGTGGAAGAAATCTAAGCTTGATGCAGATCTGTCTTCCTACCATACTCTGCTATCCAAATTCTCTTCGGACGTGACCACAGCTAAAACTGCCTTTTACAAAGAGAAACTAGAGCTATCCTCACGAGATCCTCGCAAACTCCATAACATCTTTTCGTCACTACTCAACCCTCTGCCTCCTCCTGCTCCTTC
>JAODJX010000053.1:9374601-9393372 GCA_026776945.1 Isichthys henryi | reverse complement strand
TGCTTCCAGGATAAGCTCCGGACCCCCCGCGACCCAGTAAGGATAAGCGGTTTGGAAAATGGATGGATGGATGGATGAAAAAGGCATCAGCCATGTTCTTACTTACATGTTAACAAAGGTTATTTAGATATTACTTTGGGAGATAAAGGAAAACGATAATGGGTCAGTTCGCTTCTGTCGCTATTGTATAGAATTAGCTAGCAGACGATACACATCACACTGACTCCTTGTGGCCATGACCAGTATTTCAGAGGGAAACCACCACCAAACATGGAGAAGGTCTTCAAGCATAAATCTTGCAACAGACGCTTTGAGGGTTGACTTTGGGGACGATGACAATAACAAAAATAGAAACAGTCTAACACACAGCAGCCGTGAACAGATGCAAATGGGCAACATGCAAGGAAAACAAAGTACCTGTTTCCAACACATGGAAAGCTGGGAGCAAGTGAAACGTGCAGTGAATGTTCAGCATTATGGAAAGAATATTCTGTATATGTGGACTGTCTGGGAAACAAGGTTCCTTCCATTCGTAATGACACCATGTTTTGACACCACAACTGTTTGTTGCCCCTTGGCAATATATATGTCCATACATTTAATATTCAGGCATGGCCATATACGCTGCATGTTAGTACATGTGATGCTATATGTACATAGATATATTTACCACATGGGGGTTGTCATGTACTTCATGGCTAGTAGTTCCAGAGCGTAGTGAGTAGTGGGACCAGCCGCTTTCTCCAGCGCCAGGCCAGTACACACAGCCAGCTCAAGTTCGTTGCCCCGGATCAGACTCGCCATGGCCAGCTGGCTCAGGAAGGACGCACACACACACACACACACACACACACACACACACACACTCATGGTCAGAAAGTATTTGTCATAGGTCACAGCATCTGTGTGTTATGTAAAAAAATCTGATTTGAACCTCTGGAGTGATGTCTGTTTAAGAATTTGAACTACACTCCTGTGTTGTAAAATATTAGACGACTCTGCTTAATTTTTAATTTCAAAATCAATTTGTTCGCTCTCAGTTTTCTTCTGTTTCTGCGGCACAGTAAAACTGGAGTTCCTCTTATGTGTGCTGGGGAAAGCTCCACACCTCTATGTTGTCCACAGCCAGGTGACAGCAAGCGGCCAGGACGGCCCGCCCATCCTGAAAGTACCACTCCGCAAGCTCCCTGCTGACGCGTTGCAGCAACCTGAAAGCACCGAACGTCAGCTTGCCAGTCTGTTTTTTCAACCTGCTCTACAGACACAGCAGTAAATGTATTGCAACCCCAACACATACTGTAGGTTCTCCAAGGAGGATGCACCCTTACCCGTTATACATTTCCACATTGTTATCTTCAGTGTTAGCAGGTATTTTTGTTGAGGATGTCTGAGGTATGTGGATGTTCCCTTCACAAGCGACCTATCCAGCAGGGGAGAGAGTCAGGAAAAAACTCAAAACATAATACTGTCAGCATAGGCATAGTCATTTCCGCATTCAAGTTTTTAGGGTTCAGTCTTTAGCTTTAGGAAATGTTACCAAAGGCACCCTTATTACCTTCTTGAGTCTTTGGCTTTCATAAATATTTGCAAATGTGCCATTAATTCCAGATTCAGTCTTTAATAAACATTATTAAAGTTGGTTATTTCAGCCTTTAACTTTAACTGCACCTTTGCTAATGTTTATTATTCCCGGGTTCACTGTTTAGTTGTTAATAAACCTTCAGAGAGACACGGTTATTTCCAGGTTCAATCTTTAACTTTAATAAACACCATCAAAGGCGCGGTTATTATCAAACACCATCAAAGCTGTGGTCTTTTCCAGGTTTATAGTCTAAAATGCTGCAGGTTTAAACCCTGGAGACATATACTTGACCTGTTTCCTGTTATCTGAAAATGCAAAATGTATAATGCATTATGGTGATGATGTGTATATGGTGTGACAAAAATGAATTAGGGAGGGTGACAGGAACATGTTGTTGACAGTTAATAGTAGGAAAGGTTGCTACCTGAGCCACTACGAGGGCTTCGTTCAGCTGTCCCCGGGAGGTAAAGAAGCTGACCAGCTTCTTTACATCACCCGTGGCGATGCAGTACGGAATGACATCATCATCTCCTTCCTGAATGAGCTGGTCAGCCCTCCTGTGTGATAGTAGTGCGGGTGGGTTAGTGGGTTAGGGGATGAAGGTCATCACCTGTGGCCTAAACTACGAAGCGGGGTTACTGGTTTATCAGGGTAACTTGTCGGATTTAAGGTACCGCAGTTTAAATGGACTTCATATTCGTTCACTTACATTTTGCCCAGACTACCTTAAATCTGACAAGTTACCCCGATAAGCCAGTAACCCTGCTTCGTAGTACAGGCCCCAGGAGGTGGAATCATAATAATAAACTTAATGATTTAGCCTGTTACTTGCTACCATGGGAACTTAATCTATCAAATGGACATGTGTTGTGACCAAGCGCGGTGCACGAAATGGGGAAGCAGGAGAAGAACACGACATAGGAGGTCGGAAGGTAAAGAACGAGGGACAATGGGGAGCCCGAGGGAACCCTAGCAGGCGAGAGGCGGAAGCCGCAGGGGCAGCAGGCGACCACGAGGTCGGAGCCGGAGGGACCCTTGGCGAGGGCAAGGTGGGAGCAGGAGGGAACGTCGGAGGGGGCGAGGAGGAAGCCAGAGGGACTGGGGAAGGAGGCGAGGAGGGAGATGAAGGGAAGACTGGCGGAGGGGAGAAGGAGCAGAAGGCACCGCAGGCGAAGGCACTGCTCCGGCCAGCAAAGGCGTAGGCGCTGCGACAAGTCAGAGCAGGGAAACCCACAGGCGACCGACGAGGCGGCGGAGGCTGGACCATAGTCGGCCGGCAAGTGACACAGCAGTAAATGGGACCGGCAGGTGGGACCGAAGGCGACCCCCGAGCTGAAGCCAGGGGGACCACAGGTGACTACTGAGCCAAAGCCAGAAGACCTGCAGGCGATTGCCGAGCAGGAGCCAGGGGAACCGAGGGTGAGCCAGGGGACAGGCTGGGTGGGACCCAACCCCGGCGCAGGTGTGCCCTCCCTTTCCGGGAGACTGAGAGGCAGGGACCTGGCTGGGATTTGCCCTGCTGTGGTGGTGGCAGAGGAGTCACTTCCCCAGAGGGGTCCAGTGGGGCCATCAGGGAAGTCCCCGAGGGGTCCCAGCCGAGTTCTTCCTCTCCCAAGGGGAAAGGAACGGTGGTCGGGCAGTCTGGGACCTCCTCAGCGACAGGGACTAGGGTCATGGGAGCTGGTGTTGTGGGAGCAGGGTCAAGAGCCGGGGGGACTGAAGGTGGAGGTTCAGGAGCAGGAACCTCTGTGAGCTCAGGCAGAGTAGGAGCCTCAGGAATAGGTGGAGCAGGCGCCTCTGGAATGGGCGGACCAGGTGCCTCAGGAATGGGTGAAGCAGGTGGCTCAGGAATGGACGGAGCAGGGACAGGTGGAGCAGGAACCTCTGGGGGTTCAGGAATCACAGAGGGTAGAGCAGGGGTTTGTGCCTTTGCAGTCGGCATATCGTCCATTAAGGGATCTTGGGGGACCTGCGGGGTAGCATCCCCAACCCACCTGGCCCCTTTAAGAGCCAGGCGTGTCCCTAGAAAGCTGGAAAGGAAGTAGCAGTGATGCAGACATCGGGCACCCGCTTGTGCAAATCGGCAGTGGTGACAGCAGGGCTGAGCACTGCTGGGTCCAGAATTGGGAGGGGCGTCTCCCGACACCTGGCAGGGGAAGCAGCGGAGATCAGGGTAGTCCCCAGGAAGATCCCCGGCGGGTCTTCCTGCTTACGGAGACTCCACTTTTCCCTTTTTCTCCCAGCTTTCGATGAGCTCTGGGGTCCTTTTGGTAGCCTGGACCGCCGACCGTAGGGTAGCCCGCTGTTGATGTCCACCTGCCGCATCATTGCTTCAGCTGCCACTCCTCTAAGCCGCGGGAGGTTTTCGCACACTTCTTCCACTTGGTGCGCATTATCAGTCAAGACGAGGTTCTCCTCTTCTATGAAGAGAGGCACCTTCTTTCCGAGGTCTATCATTCTGTCGTGACCAAGCGCGGCACACGAAATGGGGAGACGGAAGAAGAACACGGATCGGGGGAAAGCGGGATTTAATGGGAAATAGGAGCTGGGACATGGAACAGGAAAACAGGCAGCACTATACAATGAGACTTCAATGACAGACCTAGGGAAATGTACTCGAACGCAGACTGAAATACACAGGACTAAATGGAAATAACACGAGACAGCTGGTAAACACGGGGATTCCACACGAGGTTAATGAGGGGGCATGGCACACAGGAGGATCCGACGATCCAGGCATGACAACATGTTGATGATGCACCGGCTTACTCTCCATCTCTGCAGTCAAATTGGTTCTAAATGGGTCAGACCGTAAGCCTATAAAGTTACCTCTGCATCAGTTTCTTCCAGTACTTCATGGACACGCCTGGGGCCACAGACAAGGCTTTCTCCCACTGTAAAACACAGCACAGGCTTTAAGCTGTCAGCTACATGATCGATGGCACTACACCACTGGAGAAGAATTCTACAGGAGCTCCACCTGGCCAAGCTCCACCATGAGCTCGCAGTAACGCTGGATCTGCCCCAACCGCAGGTGGATCTCCGCTGCCCTCTTTAGCCGCTCCTCTTTGCTTGGCGCACCGATCCCACCTCCAAACTTGGACATCTTGACTATCGTTAACTCCTGGGCCTCTGACTGGTGACGGGGAAATAGGACCACTTAGGTCACCTCGCATGAGAAAACGAAAACTAATTTCCCTACGCTGATAAAGTTACACTGTGTCTTTTATTATATAAAATATACTGCATTGTACAAATCGTTTATATTAAAACAATTCATTGCTAAAAATTGCCCAAGTAACCAAAATAGACCCAAAGCCCAGCCACAGAAGTAACTGCCTGACTCACAGTTTTAAAGCGGACTAGGTGCTTCATGTGCATGATGCCATTCCCGTATCCTTGGGGCAGGAGGCTGTCGTCCTGGCCAGATATCACCGCCACCAGGTCCCACAGGTTGTGGCTGCCTCCGGGAGGCTGTGAAGTGTAGAGAACCCAGTCGCACACATCCTATCCTTCTGTGCCAACAGAGCCGCTAGCTCACAGAACAAGCAAGTGCCTTAAGAGAAAACTTTCCTTCTTGTAGTGTCTGTGGGTCTCTGTGCATGCTACACTGGTTCACTTGGTAGATCTGAGAGGTGGCCTGTCGCTCACTCCCTCTTCTTCTGCCTTTGTTTCTGTCTTTCCCCCCTTTTTCCTTTCCCTCTTCTCCTTATCCCACCCCCAGAAAGACAGCCAGTTCCCCTGGCGCTGGAGCAACATGGGGTTGACTCTTGATTTAATTAAATTGAGTTTCCCTCATCCGAGAGCATTTTTCACACTCCGTTCCTCACCCAGTCTCCTCATTCCTTCTTCCTCTCTTTTTCCCCATCTCTTCTTCTTTTCATCTCTTGCTAGTTAAGGCTTTGACTACCAGTTTAGGTATTATACTCAGTACACATGCATAATGTATATATCTGCAACCATTTTGCATCATTTCAACAGACACCTAGATAAATGAAAAGGATAGCAGGTGTTTTGCAAAGACTCCGGACAGACGCGTTATACATCATATTGAACATGAGCAGTGATAACATGTCAAGCTACATGGTTGCTGGTCGGGGTGCTGCACTCACAGAGAAACACTCGGAGAACCACCTCAGCTTCTTGACCCGGACGTTACCAGTCAGCTTGTCCAGCTCCTGCTTGATGTCCCTGGACACTTTCCCGCAGAGCAGAGGCGGGGCACCCGGAACCATGGCACGATCTGCACAAAGGATGAACGAAGGGAATTCTGGGTAGCAGCACAAACGTCATACTCATGTGAAGTTGGACCTGGACAAAATCATATTGCTGAACTAATGCATGTCAGATACTCGTACCCATTCCTAATTAAACATCTTAGACCTTGCTTTGGCACAGTAAAGACACAGTTTTGAATGACGTTACATCCTTCGGTGCACTCATCAGCCTGACTGCAGCAGTGCCATAGTTGTGGAATTAACTTGTTTAATCAAGAGCGAGTAGCCAATCATCATCTAGCAATTACAGGTGTTATATTCCAGAGTTATATTGTATGTATTGACTGCTGTTATAGATTTCACAGGTAGGTTTAAGTGGCTTGGCATTTGAATTTCCTCTTAACTTATTCTAATAAGAGCGTTGATCTTGTGGTGTGCTTTGTATGTGTGCAGTATACTCTGCTGAACTCTTTCTATTTGATTGATAATTGGTTCTCTTGTGTTACATCCCAATATGAATTCTGTTGTAGAACAGTTCTTTAGTGAGCTGCCTATGCTGCTGCTTGATAGGTTGACTAAAGAGCAGCTAATAGAAGTTGCAGAATACTATCAAAAAGTATAATAAAGGCGCTGAAGGTGTTAGAAATTAGAGAAACAGAGGAAACAGTTGCAGAATTTGTATAACAGAAAAGTTACAACTCGTGCTTTCACGCCAGGTGATAGCTGATGCTTTGTGGCCTGTTGTTTCCAGCGCCTTTCAAGCTAAGTTTTCTGGCCCATAGAGTTTTGTGTGATGTCTGCCTGGTCAGAAATATCTGACCAACGCAGGCAGGTCCAGGCATGCCACCTGAACCTCCTAAAGCCTTACTTTCCCCAGAAACTACTGTCGGGTTAATGGCAGTTTCTGCAGACAATGCTGAATTGTGTTCTAGTGTCTCATCCACAAGTGTGCCATGCAATTCAGTCTCATTGCTGTGTGAGAAGCAGCCTTGGAGAGCTTACCGGTGTTGCCCATGATGTCATCCCAACTGTGATCGGCTAAGATATTGACCAGGAGTGGGGCGATGAGGGGCGTGAGCGACCACAGCCTCACGGTGGAGTCTCGAGAGCAGGAGGCCATGGTGAAGGGCCGGCTGGCATGGCAGGTGAGGCCTGTAGCAGGACAGCATACACAATGCCGTCTTTAATCACGATCTGCCCACATTACCAGAATGTGGCAAAATCCATCCATCCATCCATCCTGCATAGTATATCCTAAAAAACATGAATATTTTTTTCTAGGTTGAATAGTTAAAATGTTTGTTTATAATTTAACTGCTTAATAATTAATAATTTCATTATTTAGCCTAATTGGGTTTGGGGAGCATGCACTGGTGCCGCACATTGCCACACCCACCACATGATGAAACACCTCAGGATCCTGGCTGCTGAACCCCCAGACAGACTCCCGGTCCAATCCCATCCATCTGCCTGGTTCAGCCACTCGGCTCCTCAGCAAAGAGGATCCTGCGAGCCGAATCACCCTCAGGGAATCATGCCACATGGCCATAGTGATGTAACTGATGCTCCCTCACAAAGCAGGTAATGTGCTTCATTCAGGACTTCCCTAGTAACTGCTTATTCAACACAAAGTCAAACCGGCAGTACCCAAGGATTCTCCAAAGAGACACAGTACCGAAGGAATCCAGTCTTCATCTCAGCTCACTGGATAGCGTCCATGTCTCACAGCCACACAGCAAGACAGGGAGCACCAGGACTCTGAAGACTTGGACCTTCGTCTTCTTGTAAAGATATCAGGAGGACCACACACCCTGTGACCTCATGACCCCCCACGTTCTTCCAATCTGTCTCCTGACTTCATAGGAAGAGCCACCAGAGACATGAATATCACTGCCAAGGTAAGTGAACTTCTCAATGAGGTCGACATTCTCCAAGCAGACAGACACACTACTGATGACTGTGCCCAAGAAGTCATTAAAGGCCTGGATCTTAATTTTTATTCAGGAGACTCGCAAGCCCAGACACCCTGATTCCTCCTCGCTCAGTTTCTCGAAAACCCCGATCAGGGCCTCCATAGACACTGCGAAGATCACAGCATCATTGGCAAGATCAGTGAATCTTTCATCACCAACAGATGCCCCAGAGCCATTTGGCCTCACGACTCTGCCCAACACCCAGTCCATGGAAGCACTGAATAGAGATGAAGCAAGAACACAATCCTGATGAACCCCAGAATCCACTGGAAAGAACACAGAGGTTCTCTCTCCACTCTGCACAGCACTTGCTATACCAGTGTACCAGTGTACAGTCTATGCTGGCCATGACGTCCAGCAACTTTGGGGGGATCCCACAAAATCCTAGGATGCCTCACAGGGCAGCTCAAACAACTGAGTCAAGCACTTTATGAAAATCATCAAAGGCTGCAAGGAATCTCTGCTGATATTTGCGTTTGTGCTCAAACGCAGGTGGTGGTAGACTTCTTAGGCATAAAACCAGACTCCACTGGTCACTGGTTGGTGAGCAAGTGATCACAGATCCTGCTAAGGATGACTATCAAGGACCTTACTCAGCAGGCACTGAGAGCAGTGTTATCACCCTGGAGTTGCCACAATCCAGGCGATCACCCATCCACTTCCAGAAAGAGACAAGTCCCGATTTCCAGTCAGTTTGGATGATGCCTGTCTCCCAAATAGAACAGAAGATTGCCTGCAATGCCAGGACGACAGCCTTACCATCAGCCTGGAGAAGTTCACCATGGATACCACAGATCCCTGTAGCCTTCCCTAGCCCCATCTGATTTACTACCTGTGCAATCTCGGTGA
The DNA here is from genome assembly GCA_026776945.1 of Isichthys henryi. Taxonomy (NCBI): domain Eukaryota; kingdom Metazoa; phylum Chordata; class Actinopteri; order Osteoglossiformes; family Mormyridae; genus Isichthys; species Isichthys henryi. The sequence goes on along the minus strand of JAODJX010000053.1, from coordinate 9,384,751 downwards.
GATTGAGTGGTTCACAGCTGATCGGAGGACCAGCCTCAAGAACTGTGGAGATGTCCAACGTTTTAATCAGAGGATCAATTTTAATCAACTGCTTAAAGTAGCCAGCCTCAGTAAGCAGGATGTGGATTAGTAGACCACAGATGGTGTGTCCCCTGCTCACAGATTCCTCTAACAAACGCCTCCTTATCTGTCCTCGGAGTCCTCACAGCTGGCCTCCTCAGTTCCCGTTATGGACTGGAGTTGCCATCAAGTCGTGTGCTGCAAGTCCTCTCGATAATATCCAGGGTGCCCTGTGAGGTGAAACACCAGCATCCACAAAATAATCCTCAGCAACGTTCAGGGTCTTCTAATGGAAGGTTTCCCACATTACATTAGAGTCTGCAATTGTACCCAAGTCTGCAAGTTCCTCACACAAACTGAATGCAAAACAGCCTGATCAGAAACAGCCTGATCTTGGAGTCTGGCCAAGTCCAGCCTCATTCTACTAGTACGTGGTAACCTAATGGATCTAAGCTGAATCTTCAGAGTAGCAACAGTCTGTGGTTAGAATTCACAAACCGGGTACTTCTGTAGACCCAGTAGTTCTGCAGGAGCCTCCCACATTTGCCCACGAGGATGTGATTGATCTCCTTCGTCGCACCACCAGGATTGGAACCAAGATCCAGCAACCTGCAGCCCCTGACCTTTCGCAAAGTCAAGGAACATAGAGCCACTTTCACCCAGTCACCAGATCTGTGGGTTCCGACACAATCCTCATAGCCAGTCCTGTCAGTGCCAGTGGTTGCACTGAAGTCACCCATGACCAGAGGAATGTAACCTCGTGGGCACCCATCCACCACCGAGCAAGATTGTGAATAAAATGTCTTTCTCTATGAGACATCACTCACCACGGTCACAGCACACACTGAGACAACAGACAAAACAAGAAACCCAAGGAGTGCCTTAGCATGAGTCTCAAAATACGTTCATTGATAGGAGTGATATCAGACACCATCAGGAGGAGCCGATTCACCACAACAACAGCTACTCCCTGAGTATGGCAGTCATCAGAATGACCAGACCAAAAAGAGAGATCTGACCACTCCACTGTCTGCGTACCTCAGAGTGCCACCGCTGAAATGTGGAGGTTACGAAGCTCCCCCAACAGCAGAGAAAGATGGTAACCTTGCTGGAGAAACAAGACATTCCACGTCCCTACCAGGACGGGCCGCCTCAGACTGGGGTCCTTATGCTGGACCTTTCTGTGGGAAGCTGCATCAGAGCCACGGAGAGCCGAAGGATGTCATGTCTGTTTGGTAGGAGCTGTCGTAAAGTGTTTTCTTTACTGTGGCTGGAGTGCCAATCCTGCCACCAACCCCCAAATTTTTCCCCGCAAGTTAGAGTACCGCTTGCAGGGCCAGATGGAGTATACCGTCACTCCCGGGTTGGCAACGAGCTGCACCTGTTCATACTCCCAAACCTTAGCCTAATTAGATATATGACCAATGTTTGAAAATAACAGAACTGATTCCTCCTCCAAGCCGGGATTGGGTCCCCCACAAGAGCTCTGCATTGTCTTACCATAGACGTCGGCACCATGGTCGTACACGGTGTCCAGGCATGTGCCATCCCGAGTGTCCCACACGCGGATTGTGTAGTCCCAGCTGCCTGAGATCAGCAGATACGGGACCTCCGTGTTCCACATGAGGCCACGCACAGGGGCACTGTGTCCGCTAAGCACACTGATGCATGCGTCCTGGGTGTAGTCCCAGATCCGTACCGTCCTGCATTTCATGCCAAAAGGTGGCGCTGTGGCTAAGTTACTCAACGGACAGTTAATGGAACTGAAAGTTAAACTGGGGAATGTGAGGTGAAGGAGAACCTGAATTATGACAACAGGATGGTACATCATGACTATCAATGCTGAACAAAAATGGGAAATGTCTTTGGAGTACAGTAAATGATTGTTGCGGTACAATAATAATAATTTTTTTTTGTGGGTAGGTTTTTTTTGTGAGTATGTGGGTAGGTGAGTGGGAGGGAGTATGTGTAGATCCGCTCCATATAGTCCATAGCTCCATATATATATATTTTTTCTTGTAATGTCTCTGTGACATTTCTTGCATCTTTGTGGTCTGTCAGTTAATTTCGTTGTCCAGGCAACTGAACAATGACAATAAAAGTCTTGAATCTTGAATCTAATTGTGTGGAACAGTTTCAGAATTTTCCACAACATTTTGGAATGAAAACGTTCGTCAGAGTTGTGAGAAGTTCTGTGCTCACTGAGCCATGATCAAGGGCCACACAGTTGACGCCCCTCTTACCCATCATCGGAGCCGCTGCAGAGGATGCCCTCCCGGAGGGGTGACCAGCGCACGTGGAACACCTTGGCCGTGTGTCCGGTGAACACCTTGAGTGGCTGGTCTGAGCTGGTGGCCAGATAATACACTCGCACGTTCTTATCTTCGCAGCCCGTGGCGATCATGTCTCTACAGAAAGGCAACCATGGAGACAACGATGAGACAAAACAACCACAAGATGATAACATTCGCAATGGTGAAAAAAAAGGCAGCAGACAAAATGAAATCAAACAACCGCGATATTTCGTAAGAAAGGTTTGTTTTAAACGATAATAATTGTACCAAATTCAGAAGAACCTTGACATGGGGTTTTGACAACTTTTTGTACAGAGTTCCGAATGCTTTTGATTAGCTCCGCAGTGTGACATTCTGGGTATCGCTTGTAAGGCAGACTGACAACGTCGCTGACATTTTGTTGTGACAGTTGCGTTGGCTGGCAAGGCATTCTGCCTCTCGCCCCTGTGTGTCAGTCAGGCCGCTTACTTGTTGTTTTGGCTCCAGTCACAGCCAAACACAGCCGCTGGGTGCTTGTATCTGTGCAGCACCTTCCCGTCGATGGTGCGGATGATGCTTCGGTTGGTGGGGGAAAAGAAACGAGGAAGACGTTTGCGTCGGAACATAGGAACTACCAAAAGACCCTCGGGCCACAGGACACTCACCAGAACCCGTCGCCGCTGCACGTAGCTATTCTCTTTGAGTCCTTGTGGCTCCACGCGATGCAGAAGATCCCATTCTTCCCATGCTTTCAAGAGAAACAAGGGGTTCATCTTCACCTGATGAAATGCTACTTACATACCTACGTATCCTGGCCGTGAAATCACTGCCTCTCTGGTGGACATTACGGTCTTTCCAGCATCATCCATATACCACTGATGCACAAAGATTTTGACAGAGAACGGCTGACTTTTTGGTACTTTTTTATGCTGATTTCAGATATCCACTCACAATTTTGCTGTCGCCCAGTTTTTGAGTGATGTCATTTTTAGGCTATATCGATAGTGTATCCGTATTAAGCCTGCATGAGTATATTACAGTTTAATATAGGAAAAATTTATTCATTTCTATTTTGGAACATTTTAAGACTTTACAGAACAGTTCGAAGCACTGTAAGTTTGATTTGCCACAGTTTACAGGCTGTAACATACGTTGAAAAACAATCTTGGAAAAATGATATCAAAGCAGGTGGAGTTCCTGAGGCTAAATGCATTTCTACGTTTTAGATGAGCCATTTCCATCATGCACATATACTGTAAATATACATTTAGCGGGTGGTTTTATTGTTTGTCACACAAGATCCTTGCATCATAGGGAAATTCCAGTTAGATATTTGAATTCAGCATAAAAATAACTGATACTTTCTTGATCCCTGTGGGGAAATTCTCTTTATGCTTCCCCCAGCTTGCTGTTTATAGGCAAGAGTAAGCTGGCCCTGAAGGGGGTGCCACCCCTTGGGGTGCCCAGGGAGCTCAAGAGGGTCCAGCTGCAGACGCCTGTAGAGTGGAGCTCCATGGGAAACGCGTAATCTCAACTCTGTATTACAGTGTAATACAGTGTAATAAACCTTAACCTTAACCATAACCGCAGCTCCATTTTACATCGTGGGAGCTCTGGTTAGGGTTAGGGTTAGGGTTTATTTGCTGTAACACAGAGTTGAGATCACGTGTTTCCTGTGGAGGTGACGTATTTCCGGTGGAGTTCCACTCTACAGGTATCTGCAGCTGAACACTTCTCAGGGAGCTGGCGGTCAAGGGCCTTGCTCAAGGAGCCGCAGACGTGCCAAAGCTGCATTCAAACCGGCGACCCTCCAATCACAGGGACACAGGCTTAGCCCACTGAGCCCCTTGCTGCCCCCAAAATGCTGTAAGTTTCACCTATTTTGAATCGTGTGACAAAAACAAAGTAAAAAATCATTGACCAGTGTAATTAGTTAACAAATACCCACAACACGAAAAGGTGAGGGATTTGAAAGATGCTGGAACGTACCTCATTAAATCTTGTGATCATTTTGCCTTTTTTCACATCCCAAATGAAACCGCCATTCCTTGACGTGGCCCCGGCGATGCAGTTCAGGTCCCCTTTAACCGAACACATGCAATATCAGCGTTCAGGAATCCTCCTCACCTTCGTCGTCTTTATCGTCATAAAAACAGAGCCCCCATAGTAATGTGTCACCCTTACCTGGGGCCCAGGAGAGCGAGTAGACCACGCCCTCATTCCCAGGTGATGTGTACACAGCCGTCAGGGTATTGATGTCCCACACCTTTATTGTCCCATCAAACGATGCCGTTGCAAGCAGATTTGGGTCGTCTGGTTTGAACTTGCAGTCGAATATGGTCTCCACATGCCCCTAAGCGGCAGAACATCTCACTGTGTCAATAGTTTCATAAATAATGATAACCTCTGTTTATAAACTTAACCTATGAACCAACAAGCTGTTAGTATGTGTCCTAAGTTGTGGAGTTCCCCGCTGGCCAATAAAGTAATATCAGTTTGCTACCACTGAGAGGCAGGGTGCTTATAGCTTAATGATTTGTTTGTGGTACAAATTAATATTTAGTATAAGAACAGCTGTCATATTAACTGGTTGCTCGCTACACAGACAGTATATATCGGGAGGGTCGCTTGGTCTGGCTAGGCTTCCGTACCAAGTCCCTGAGAAAGTCCCACTTCTTGGCCCCCATGTCATACAGGCCCACACCACCGTCCATGAAGCAACAGACCACATGACCTGGTGGCAGCGAGAAGGCGTGGTTCTGGCACAGTGTCGGCGGGGGCACGGCCTCACTCGTGGATGATGTGTGGTGATTCTTGGTGGGGGAAACGGTGACGAAGGCTGTGGGAATGGGGGTCGGACAACCAGCGCCCGTTTCCACAGGATGGGCGAGAGGGAAGAGGAAGTGAATGAAATCGCCAAGTTACAACCTTATAACGGAGGCAGGATGTTCAAATGTTGACATTAAACATATGTTAGTGACACAAGGTGCCGCATGGGAAACCCTGGCCTTTCTCAGGCGGCCTGCTCTTTAGCTACTTGCCTTTTTTGGCAGGTGGAGAGTTCAGTACATGCAGGGTGTGGAAGCCAGTCTTCTTCAGCTTGAAATTGTCCAGTGGGGTCGTTCTGGACACATTCCACACCCTCAGAACTCCCACCTGTGAATCTGGGAAAAAACTCATTTAAAACAATTTAAATCTAATGCTATAAGAACTGACTATCTTATGCTTAGAAACAGCATTAGCTGTCTGGCATGAGAGTTGGAACCATTGAAGTTGCCACTGTTTCTTCATTGCCAACTATTATGTGACTTACTAGCTTGTTTGTACACATTATATAGCTTCTGGGAGCTTTACTTACACCAAAATGTTCTGAGGGCAGAACAAAAAATGATTGGTTCAGAAAGATAACCAATCAGATTGAAAAAGATATGGGTTGAAGCAAGATGGCTGATTGGTTGGACCCACCTCCTCTACAATCTAATTGGCTATCTCTCTGAACCAATCATTTTTCTTTCTGCCCTTATAACATTTTTATGAGGCACTGTGTCTGTGCTTCTTGATCACTGTACCTACTTCCGGTCTATACCTACAAGACCCTCCATATTCAATTGTTTCTGTTAACTTTTGTAGTGAGAGACTTCTGGCGTAGAGTTAGAAGAAGCCTTAGAGCAGTACCTACCCCCCGTGATGAACATGCCGGGGGCGCTGGGCACCCAGGCCAAGCACTGCACAGAGGCAGCGGAGCTGGGAAGGCAGAAGGTAGTGATGCAGGTCAGGGACTCTGAATCAACCAATCGGATGCCATTGTGCAGGTTGGCCACCAGCAGGTAATCGGTGGAGAGTGGGTCCCACTCCAGTGCCGTCACTGGGTCCTCCTCATCGCTGCCCTCTAGTGACTCTGGCCGCAGGACATGCTTCTGGTTTTTGGATCCTGCAGGATCAAATTGAAGCAAACGAAAGCAAATGAAACCAAACAAAAATAAAGCAAACTGCTACTGGCGCTTGTTGCATAAATGAGCTAATTATGGATAATGGATCACTGCATCTTCTGCAGTGAAGTGGTGCGTCTTTTCCCACCCCTTTTTGAGGATAAACTTGCATACTGGGGGCACACTAAACCAACAGCAAAAAACTAGCTGGCTGACGAATAATCAGCTCCCGTCAGCTTCCATCGATTGTGAAGATTTGAGCTGAAACACACCGGAATGGCTAAAGACGATGGCTAACATACAACCCAGTCAGAGAGCTCAGTTTCACCAACTAGCCTTGAAGGTGAGTTCAACATGCGAAACAGGCCAAAGCAGCGCCGATTGGGACCAACCCTGTCACGCAGACACTGGCCCAACAGGCAGCCATTGACTCCGACAGCTGAATTGCTTGCAATGTGTTCCAGATTTTACAAGGAATTTCAGTGCATTTCCAGAACAACCCAAAACCAGCATCTGTGTCTATAAACAGGATTTTAAGTTTTCATGAGCCTAATCTAATCATCTGATGATTCTGGTTTGGTATCAGCTTTTCACGGTCTTCCTCCCACACTCTCAGAAAAAAACTGCAAAAATGTATACCTTTCCTTATCCCTGTGGCTGTACATTGTAATTGTACCTTTTAAGGTACAGAAATGGACTCTGAGGAGCATCCCAAAGGTACAAACAGCATTAATGTACCATCAATGGTACAGAAAAGTTCCCCAGAGTCCACTTCTGTACCTTAAAAGGTACAATTACCTACAGCTAAGGGTACATTTACATTTACATTTACGGCATTTGGTAGATGCCCTTAGCCAGAGCGACTTACATGCATGGGTACTATTGGCAAAGCCTTGAGGGTACAACCCAAGTGACAAGCAAAGGTACCATTTTTTCTGAGAGTGCAACGCATCTCCTGAGGTTCACAGATACCAGGCCAGTGAACGAAAGAATTATTGGTTACAGAAACACTCCCGTACATCAGTAACTTCAGCTTCCACTGAAGTGTCGTGGGAGAGAAACCCAAAGGTGAGCAATTGCACATTAGATCGCAGGTGGTGCTGTGCATTTCAGTCCCTCACCCGGCTGGAAAATGGACAAGCTGCCATCTGTGTGCCCGAACACCACTTTGCCCTTTTTCAGTGGGTGCCAGCGGAACAAGCAGATGTCTGAGAGGAAGCTGTGGGCCTCCTTGTGCACGACGACGCCAGCGTCCAGCCCGGAGATGGTCCACACGTAAAGGGGGCCCCGGTGGGATACGAAGGCGACCGCATCCCCAGCGTTCCAGCACCAGCTCAGGGAAGCGGGTATCCCTGTGCAGTGGGATGTGGAACGTGAGACACAGTCAGACACAGACAAATGTGCCAGCGCTCACACACACACACACACACCTTTGGTGTTGTCCAGCCTCGTCACCGCCTTCTGCTCTGGCACGTTCCAGACGATGAGCAGGTTGTCAGCGCTGGCACTGGCGAAGACGTCGGGGTTGTGCGGGCACCACGATATGGCCGTAATAGTCTTCTTGTGCTCGGACATGATGGCTCTCAGCTTGAACTCATTGTACCTGTGATCGAGCTGGAGAAGCCTCAGTGTGACCGCAGGAACGTGAAAGACACAATGCTTTCTCATCTAGTTCTTTCAAGCAGATTTGCAAAAAACGCTCTGTTTGTCCCTAACCTGCACCCTTACCTGATACACATATATAGCAAGCGTCGCACAATATGCAAATCTGTCCCCACTGGCTGCGCAGACATCCTTGTTCCAGGGTTGGCAGCCTGCGGCAAGCAGGCCCACCTGTTTCACCTGCGGCATATTCACCTGGGGACATGGGCAGCCGTTGACAGTCGTTAGTCTGAGCTAACACGGGCTAACTGTGTCTTGTTTCAAGGAGCTTGTGCTGCAACGCAATCACTTTCTGCTTTAACATCACAGATAAATCTCATTAGTCACTGGTAAGGAGGATGTCTGGAAACAGAAGTTCAAAATTTTTCTGTGGTTGTGATTCCAGGGATTAAACATAATTTCTTAGGCTAGTCGGGAATCTTGTTTCTGTCGAGCTGCTGGTTTGGCTTTCGTAGCCGTTGCCTAATTTCAGAGTCATGTAACTTTTCGCGAGATTGGAAATCCAGACCGACCTACTACTCGTGCAATTTTTCAAGTTTTAAAAAAGACTGCATCTGGTCTAGGGTTTAAGAAACTATGAGCTCTTCAGAATTAATTCACTTAGAAGCGAAGGTGTTAATTTAGTTTTTTTCTGGAAATATTTCCCCATCAGTCAATCTTTACTGGGAAGCACAAGGCGCAAGGTAGGGTCTGGATGGAATGGCAGTTCATAATGGGACATGTGACACATGACAAACCCAAACCCAACACACACATTCGCTAGATAAGGAAGTAATGTTGCATTGTATATACGGTAATGTCTGTATATAAAGCAGCGATTCTTCCATAATCACCCATATTGTCTGGAACTGAAGGAGCACAGACCTCATGCAAATTAACCTGGACATGATAGTACGCGTGTGGTTGCCTGTGTTACAAGAGGAAAGCTTTAGTAATAGATATATTCATCTTTTGACTAAGGAGGCTCAAGAAAATTATTCCTGGGTTTTCACACACAAAAAGATGGAACGAGAAATAAAAGAAACCCTACTCCTTTAAAAATACCATCGGAACGTGATCTCACAGCCAGGGCTGCGAGAGATCGTCCAGCTCTCCTTTCACAGGCCACGGCCTTTTTTCTTGAGGGATTGTTATGAGAAAAATGAGGAACGGTTAACAGCGGGAGCAGATGGTTAATAATCAGATGAGCTCTGACACTCAATGTTACTTACTAAATATACATCACCAGCCAAATGACACAAAACAAAAGGGAGTCTGCTCTCTTAAGGGCGGCTCGTCCTTATTAAAATATGCTGGTAATGAACGTGAGGTTTGCACTTGCATCTCTGGAGGGGCTTAGCATGAGCCTCTATGTCAGGGTGACTCAAACTGAGACCCCCCCCCCACCGAACACCAGACTCACTGGCGAGGGCCAAACGGGTCTGGTCTCATCTGCTCTCCGGCCCAACGGGTCACACCGTGTCCTGACACAAACCCACTCACCTCACACAGACCCCTCACCCACCAGCCTCCGAGCCCAACACAACAGCCCAGAATCAGGCCCAGACCCAGCCGGCTGACCCAACAGAACCACCGAGCAACAACCTTTCGGCCTACCTTCCCAGCGACGTCACCCCCGGTGACCCACTCCAGAACATCCACGTCCATCTCTGGGTCCCCTGGGTTTTGGTGCTGCTTGTTGCCTCCCTTAAAAGCAGAGTGAGAGCGAGACGCCCCCCTCCCCCTGCCCCTCCATCCGCTGCTGCCGTGGGAGACCGAGAGACAAGCAACAGGCAGGACCAACCAAACAGTGCCGTCAGTAGCCAGGCAACTGCAGAAACCTCTATTTAAATGATGTATTTCACCAGGCCCCCCCCCGGCAACCCCCTCCAGCTTCTTAAAGGTGCCTGCGTGAAATCCCTTGCTTTATTTATATCTTTGTGTCCACAGTTCATTATAAACCACACCCCCTCACACAATCACCACTTCCTTCGACCATATATGGCCCAGCGACACCAGGGCAGGGGTAACGGGCTCGTACCTGAAGATTCCCCCTCCCCTTGCACATCGCTCTGAGTTTCCCGTCAGATTTATGTGCCACTGCAGGAGAACGTGTCATGAGACTGTTTTTTTTTGGGGGGGGGGCGCTGTTCCTAACAGGCCTGGGGGGGGGCTACCTGTTTTTGACTACTTAGGCCATCAGACAGACACCCACTGACACTGGTACAACGTAGCTTGCAGAATCAG
>JAODJX010000053.1:9342661-9373086 GCA_026776945.1 Isichthys henryi | reverse complement strand
CAACCTCGCCCCCACCCCAACAACCACTATCGAGTGCTGTGTCTAGACATGAAGAATGAGCTCTTCTCCAAACGGGTCCCTCAGGATCTCTCTCGCAGATCCAATCGTCCAACGGGAAGGACCAGGCCGGCCAAGCCGAAAGCTTGTGGTCTGGTATTTTGAGGAGCCACACGGAACGAAAAAGGCTTAATTCTCATTCTCTCTCCTCAATGAACTGTGCCAGATGAGGATGAAATAATGGCTTCTTCCTCATACAGAAAGTATACTTAGCAAGACCTAAACATACCACTGTTTGGATTGCCAGTTCTGTATTCACAGGTGTAAGCTTCTCGCACCCGCGTCAGTATGTCTTTGTTCGAGCGTTTCCCTTTCATTAGAACATTATCCCTTTTTTCGTTTAGCTAAGGTCTTCAGTGTTATTTCCGGTGCTCAATTTCTGAAGCCATGTTCTGGGGCTTAAAGGGGCAGCACCGATGACCTGCTAGGGTTTTCACCTCAGAAGCTTCGAGGCCATCACTTCTTGGCAACGCTCTTCTGAGTTTTCACAGGACCTGCTGGGGGAGGGGCCTACATTGACCCCACCTACCAAGACCTGAGGACTTCCCTCCATCATGCGTGCCTTCATCAGGACGTCAGCTCTGATCATTGCTCAGCACACAGACCATGGGACACACGTGAGCATATGAAGAAATCACTCCCAGTTACATGCTAAAGGTCTCCGAAGTTCAAACTTCACAAACACCCCAGATGTTTTCATGGGTCTCATGAGGCATCATCTTTGTTGGTTCACTGTGGTTAAAGCCACATTAATTCCCCTTAGAGTGGACTATATGTACTTCTTACAGTAGGACTGTTAAACTGGGCTTAACATCAGACTAGGTGATGGTACAGGTTACACTGTTCATCAGAGACCAAAGCGAAGACATAGATTACCAGCAGTTTGAACATTTCTCACATTCACAGTTTCAGATTAACTATTCTGCAGGGACGAAATGTTGATTTGCATTGTCCCTCTGAGCTTTGAGTGTTACCCTCTAGGGTTCACCGGGCGACCCACAGCCCGGAATCGCAGCCCAGCCAAAACTGAAAACTTTAGCACTTATCACACTGTAGGTCACAGATGTCAGCAAAAAAACTCTGAGAGCAAACGTGTGCCAGGGAGAGGAGGGGGTGGAGCGGCCTGTCCGGCACTCCCCCAGAACCTGCTGCTCGGGTCAAGCGGAGCAGGATGATCGCAATTGAAAATGACAGGAGTCTGCGGGGGATTCTGTAAATCTCATTTCCCTTCAGGGCTGGACTGACCTCCGACTCACAGAGATACACTCCCACCTCCCAACCCACTCAAGCATGGGGAGACTAAGCGGGCGGGACCCACGTGTCACCCAGTCACCTCTGTGACCATGAAGACCAAGTCCTGTCGAGTCGTAATGAGCCATAAAACAGATGGTTTCACCCAAGAGCTTAATCATGTTATTATTAATATGACAGGCTACACTTTTATCCTAATAATAGTTGTTATTCATGTTCATATTATTATTGATCTTAAGTGAGATCACCTAGGTTACATATTTATTCCCTAGACAGAACTTCACAAAACCACTGGTCAGGACTCTAGATCTTTAACCTGTAAAAAGATACGTCACCGTTTGTTGTGTTTAGGGGAATGCCATAACCATAAGTACTGATTTTCATTCATAGATATTAAAGGGCATTAAGTAAATCGGGGCACCACATCATGGGGGGGGGGGGGGGGCATGGAACAGAGCAGTCCTCCATAAGCCCCTCCCTTCCCCCTGGTCCATTTCAGGAATGTCTTTTAACAGGTTAATGCGATTAGTATCCAATATATTTCATATGACTGTATATTGTTCTTTTAAAATGGCACTCAGTGGAAAGCCTGTGTGGCATTTTCTGTGTGTTAGATGCATTTATGAATTTCCTGAGCCACCAAACATCTCCGTTTCTTCTGACGTGACGTCATGTGCGCTGCTGCCCAGGAACAATTAATACTCTTAATCCGGCCTCGCTAAAGAGCCCTTAGTAGATGTACGTGAACATTCTCTGGTCTTATGGCCATTATGAGTCAATTAGATACTAGTAATGATCTGAAAAGCACTATTGAACTACATTGCACGATAATAATAACCGGTCGAATAAACACTTGATCAAAATGTTTATAAACTAACTAAGCAAGAATAACTACAAATAAGAGATTACTAGAATTTTGCCTAGGGGAAGATTAACTGTAAAATACACTGGCATGTCCTCGGCTTTAATACGCAATAATGTGGACATATTTCACTACAGCGTGGCGGGAAAAACAGACCTCCTCCCGACTCAACGCCTGACAACTACTTTGGCAAAGAAGCACCACCATCGCATCCAAAAAGTTAGCAATGTCACCCGAAGGAAAAGTTTCTTTCTGCACCGCTCAACTATACGCTAATATATAGTATGTTGACATAAATATTTTCTTTATTTCTTTTAATTGATTTCTTCCAATTTTTATTTCATCTATACCTTTGATTATTTTTAAGAGCCCGTACTACACCCTGTCTTGTCTTCTGGTTTAATTTTGAACTTATAAAATATAAATGGCTCTATTTGTTAAATTGGCCTTTTGTTTCTGGTTAAATGGACTTTACAGCCTTTCCCGTATGGCACAGTTCCACTTAATGAATCCGAATACGGCCCCTGTGTCTTCATTTAACGGCATTTAACTTCATCGTCATTGTCCCCGGCGGCGCGCTGCGTTTCACCGCGACCCAGCCGCGCCAGCGACCCCGAGCGCCGCGGCTCCTTCAAGAGCATCATCCGTAACAAACCTATGGGGCTGTGCCGCATGTCAGCGCATAGAAACAAATCCACAGGTGCCAAAGTTCTGCTTAATACCTGGTCATTTATGTTCACCCGTTTCGGTTAGCTGTGAGAGTCTAGTTCAGCCCATAAGTGCACATTTTTACCGGCTGCTGTTACCATGTCTCCTCATATTTCCGGACAATATGTAGGCAATATGACTTATTGGGCATTGCTGTTAGTGCAAACCGCGCAAAGCCGCCTGCACTCATCTAAAGAAGTTGCGCGGAAGCGGCAGGCATTTTGACATACAGACTTGCACCCATCCAGGCACCGGTCCACATGGACACAGGCTGTCTTATGACAACATCGTCTTTAATCACGTAGTCTGCCGCCCTGTAACTTGAGTCCAGTGCCCCCACACTGGCTGTTATTTAGCCAGTTTGTTTACGAAAGCTGCATTATACGCGTGCATTAATTTCATCAGGGTATTAAATCTCAACAGAATTACATATGAACAAACATTCATATGTCAAGTCTGGGGATTCGGACAGACGCAGCCGATCACTTAAGAGTCATTCACTAGGTCTATGTTTTGATTTTTTGTTAATATACTCACCTTGTCTGGTGCTGTCACTGGAGAGCGACGTGGTGCTGAAATTAGGTGTATTACCGATCAGAAATTCATGTAGCTACAGGAGCCAGTTAAGGCTGCTTCCGTAGAGCGGCAGCCATTGGCCGAGCGCTATCACTGCCTTCGTTACCGTGTCAGTGTTTCCTAGCGATCATTGGATCATCGTCACGTCAATCAAACATGATTATCATTCGGCCTACGACAGATTGGAGGGTCAGTCCCTTTAAATTGCGAACGTGGGAGGCTCCTGGGCGCGATGTCTACGCGAATTTGTAGTCCAGTTAAACCAATTTTACTGGATTGTTCAGAACAATGATAAATAACACGTCACATGCCAATGAGTGTAAACGGCTATAAATGAACGAAAATGGATGCACGGATATTAAATCCATCAAAAAATAAAATGAAAATATTGTTGTCATTTTACATCCATCCACCCCATAATCAGTTCTAAATGAGACGTGCGTTACGTAACGTGTAACAATAAGACATTATTAAATCACATGCAAATAACCTGGCTGTGCAAATCACACCGACGGTCAACGACACACGCAGACATAAACACGCAGGAAACATACAAGCTAGCAACCCTCTCCGACCACTAGAAAAATAGCTACATGTAATATATTAAAATCGCTAATGTTACATTCTTAAGCGTGCATTCACCGTCTATTCGTGAATTTTCTTTGAAACGTGCATCGTGCATCATGCATTAGGCCCACATAGATAAAGGGTACAAATATTACCTCATAAGTGTGTATTTAATAAGGTTTTATATATTTGATATTTTTAATTTTTATGTATCGATTAGCACCATTCCCGCGCTATATCTAGATAATTACGTCGGCATTGTTTATATAGCCTTCAGGTGGCGCTAGTGCCACTGTTAATGTTTTTTTTAATAACACAGTACCAAAGAAAGGGTGTGTTCACCGATATTCAGAGTGGAAAGCAGTACAACAGCTGTGGTTTACCCATGGGATTAATACCCAGTGTACACAAAAATACATTTTTTTAACCTAATGCTTAGTCAAGGGGACATCAAACGACCGCGAACATTGTGTGCATTATACCTACACATATTTATAGGCCTAATAATGGAGCAAATAACCAATAATGGTGAAAATAATCATACTGAAACAGCGATTAATGGTTGACCAGTCGCTTTATAATTTTGGTGTAGGCCTATAAAAGGAGAGAAAATCTGTGTAACCCATCATTAAAACCATTAAAATGTTTGACTCGTTGCATAGCTAGAGCTAACGAAACAAGCGTCAAAAACTGAAAAAAGACGCTGTCATTGATGTGGCAGGCGTGAAGACAGTGTGCTTTGTTAGGCCTCTATGTTTATTTCAAATTGAATACGACTGCTTGATCTTTAATGGGATTGTATTGTTGGGAATAATGTATGTGTATAATTGCCATAGACTTTAGGCATTAGGCAAGTTCCCTACCGCTGCCACGTTTGCTATTCTGTCGCCCCCGTCGCTCAAAAATTTGTCCAGAGAAGAGAAAAAGCAGAACTGATGCCAATAAACACCGGTGGCGTGTAATCCGGCCGAATCACGCCGTTTCCGCCTTCGGTAACTAAAAGATTCGTTGATATTCAATCATGGACGCAAATTACTGGGGGGATGGGGGGTTGTAGCCCCCCCAATAAGTCAAAACCAGCTAATACAACCCCCTCAATAATCATGTTTCCCCCGTAATGGGTGGAGACCTCAACACCCCAATGTTCCAGCTAAAGTTACGCCCTTGCCTTCAATACTCACTGTCGTGCTTCTGCTCTCATATAGACTATAAGTACAACTGAACCCCCGAATGCCTTAATTTTAAGCCAAACCCAGGCACGACGTAAGCATTACCTAGGCGCGGAGTCGGGACCGTTTACGAAGCAATATGCCTCGCATATTCCCCCATATGAATCAACATAACGGAAGATATTTGTTGGAAAAAACATAGTTAATTGTGACGTAGTAAGGCAGTTACGTCCTGTTGGTTTTAAATGGCACATGAATTGATTAATAATATTACGTTTCACAGATTTCCAGGGAGAGCTTCTGAGTGTACTTCTTCGTGCAGCGTTTCATTATATAAAACTGCGTCTGTCCAGTTAATTTTTAGCCAATACATGAAATTATTAAAGAATTATGTGCTATTTTTGTTTAGTCTAAATATTGACTTTTGTGTCATACATCACAAAAAGTCACAAAATGGTGTTTCCTTCAAAAATGTCGCTATCCGCATGGTTTTGCATAGTTCGTGACAGCTTTCTTAAGTTCCCCCTGCAGTCATTAATTCGACCGCACAATCCCCCATTGACCTGCAGTGATTCCTTGCAAATAAGGACTCCGCCCGCTGCTCGGCTGTGACGCCCCTTGTCCCCCCTCCCCAACCCAGAATGCAGCCCGCGACCCGCACGAACTTCAGCTTCAGAAAACTCTCAACAAGTTACTGCAGTGGACTAAAGATCGTCAGAAAGTTCAACCATCACGACTCGGGGCTTGGTAACTTCCAATGGGTAAGTCATGATCAGTTACTGTTATTTGTTAGGGAAAATATTAAGAACATGTTTTCGCGAGAGAGCAGGTGGTCTGGAGTAGCGGGTCCTCGGCAGGGAAAGTAAAACTTTTAATAAGTTTATAACGATAGCAATTTAAATTATTTGTTTTCAGTTTACACAATCACACATTTGGTAAGAGCTTTGATTGACGCAGCTGCAGTTGCCGTTCCGCTTCAAACAGAGCATTATAAAGGCAGGATGGTTAAAACCCTATTGTTTACCTTCTGGATCAGCACAGCAGCTTTCCCCCCTCGCAGTTTTTGGCTGATACCAGCCCTTCGCTCTGAGACTGGTTTTGTCTGCAGGCAGGAATGTGCGCAGGAAGCTTGAATGACTTCCAGTCGCACCCGACTGCCATGTCCCCCAAACTATTTCAAATAGGGATACGGAAGAAATCCTGCGCGCTTTCAGCTCGGCACTTCTGTCAAAAGCTGTTAAAGGAGCCGCAGCTTCTACAGCTCACCATTCTCTCCTTATGTATTCCTGCCTAGCTTACACAAACAGACGCAAAAGCCACATTAACAATTTCAACGTAAGCAACAGTTGTCTCAGGTGACGCGCAGCTTCTGAAGTGCGTACAAAATGTGCTTTCTTATACAAAAGAGAATAATCGATTTGATGACGTGTTGCTCTCATGAATGTTATGAAATACAAACTACTGTTATTATAAATATGAAAACTACTGTGCGTTTATAGATTATGAGTCATACCCACAGGTAGGCCTATATCTGTCTTAAAATAAACAGTCAGCGAGATACGCCGAGGAGATCCGGAATGACCAGAAACCTGTCGGTTTAATAAATAGAGAATTTTTAAAAAGAAAAGTACCGGATTATAGGCTATATCATTTGTGGGTATTTTAGTGTATCTAAAAATACGGATAATTAACAGTGGACTGTGCATTGTCACGATGTCCTGTGCTATGGAATAATTATTTTCTGTCTAGTGCCCGATAATATATGTGAGAAATCACGAGGTCCAAATGTCTCTGCTGCGTGGGCTGTGCTCCTCCTTGAATTTCCTCCTCGTGTATGAGGCCTTTGATAATCCCAACAACGATTGTGGTGTTTGTGCGATGTCCTACTATACCCAACGGAAAAGAAATCCCTGGATGTTGTTTAGTTCGACCACAGGACGTCTGACTATAGCCGGGAAGCGGTTATGTGGCCGATGTTAAAAAGCTGCCTGCGGGTTCGAGGTTTTCTTCAAATCGACATTGTGGTTCAGTGGCTTAAAGTCGCAGCAGAATACTGCGAATAAAGAAGCGTGGGTGATAGACGCATATTTGTTAGCTCCGAACAGGGGCGTAGCTGTAAATTCTGGGCCCCACACAAAATGTGACCGTATTCCCTCCCCCTACCACCAAATTTATTCAAATATTCAAGGGCCCCCTGTAAAGTGCTGGACACCCTGAATGTGTCAGGGTACCCACGCCCCTGCTGCGCCCCAGGCTCTGGACATATTACGGCGAAACACCCTTGCCGTTTGGAAATATTTGTAAGATCGCCATAATTAGTAATAAATCAACAACATTGATATTATGGAGCGTGAAATGCAGAACGCAAGGTCATCCCGTCTGCCAGTGCTCTGAAAAATTATTTTCCCTCATAAAATGGTTTGCCCCACCCCATACAGAACAGTTAAAATACAGAAATGATATTTTTAAAACAGATGTGCAGCGATGTATTCTTTAACAGTGATTATTTTTCCTTATTCAGCCGATTCAAATCTCTGTGCCTGGATTATTTTACCTACACCACAATAAATAATGTGTGCCAATAATGTGACAAAAATGATTTTCCATCACCACTCATACTTGGACCGTATCTGCAAACTCGATTTCTCAGCCGTTATTGCCGTGTAGCCTGCAAGAATGATTTACATTGCTTTCTTCAGACTGCGCCCACAGAAGACCTGGACTCAGGATAACAGTTACAAAAAAAAAAAAAAAATCGGCTTCATCGCTATAATTCGAATAAGCGTTTTCTTCGTGATCGCTGTCGTCGCCCGTATATTTCCCTCATATAGCCTACAGGAATATTCTCCATTGTTGGTCTGACGCCAGTCGCTTTTGCGGCTTTATTGTCCAGATAAAACATTTCGCAGTTGGACCAAACAACCCCGCAGCCCATCTAATATTCACACGCAGAACCGTGTCTGTGCTCAGTCAGGGCTATGTATTACGCGATCGCCAAATCTGCACACATTCAATGGGCATTTTAAACTGCATTATCACACTACGGTTTAATGGGCGTCGAGGAAAACGGCTAATGTCATTATGCTGTGATATGATCTCTAAACCGCGACGTGGCTGATATATAAATGCGCTGAAAAGGGCGCGGCGGGGACCGGTGACGGCGGGGCGTCAGTTGTCACCGCCGCGACACCTTCAGGATGCACTGGCTGTGCACAGGACCTGGGAACCGGCGGTGACACACCGGCGTTTCGGGTAATTTCTGGCGTTATATACAACAGAGTGCAGCAGAGAGATAGGACTAAATGCATCCAGCAAACATTTGCCTGGACTCCATTTGTATTACCACATCCCCCCATGTGCTTGGGAGGGGAGTCCTCTCAGTGATGCCTAGAAACACCAACACAATTCAATATCACTGGTACAATATTGGCTCACGGTTTCCTTCAGCGGCGTGTTGTGAACCGCTGACAATCTGCCCTGCCTACATTTTCCACTACATGATGTATTCGCCCAGAGGACATTGTAATCCGGAGTGACTGAAACACATTACACCTTTATTTGCATGATTCATGCTGTTTGCCTTCTCGCTGTGTTCGGGCGAATCATATTAAGTGGCCTAAAGAAACACACAATTGTCTAGAAAAACATTACTTTATATGTGAAAAAATATATATTGTATAACACAATACCATAGAAAAAATTTAGAATGGAAAACATAAAATTACTTTGAAATCCGTAACGCAGATATTTTGGCTTGTTCCAGAAAGTTGCAATATTTGGCATGACACTGGACGAGGTTGCTGCCATCGCTCGCATAACCTGGCAGGTCTTGGCAGGGTGTAGATCGTCAGGATGGTGCCTCTTATCTGCGGACACAGGCGGCAGGGACCGGAGATAAGCTCCGCACCCCGTCTTTGTCATGCCGCTGCGCTCCGTGTGTTTTTCTTTTCTTTTCTTCCCGTTTTTTACACGACGCTCATTAATGTTTCTCCTTCGGGCGGATTTGCATTTGCCGCTGCATCGACTGACGCCACCAGACTGCTGAAGGGAGTCGCTTTGTTTCCGTTTCCCCAAAAAGCGTGCGTACGCAGTCAGCAGAGGTGTCGTTACACCCTTGTCTCCTGCGCACCGCAGCCATCGCAAAGCGATCGCGCCGCTGTGTCGCCAGGCTCTGGGTGCATGTCATTAATTACTCTTTTGTGGAAGTATCGCTATTAATTAGGCATAATCTGCAAAGGGCAAAGAAAGAAACGGGAAGCGGCATGGGCTGGGTTTTGCATCAAGCGCAGCCTGTTTTCGGGTCCCTGTTTTTTTTTCCTCTGGAGTTTGTTGCCATGGTTACAGCAATGCTGAAACAGGAGTCGGTAATAAGCTGGCTTTGAATTAACCCTTTAACTGCTGAACGAGTACCACGTTACACTCCGCCTTTATGTGGTACAGACAGACTCACACACATGCAGTCGGGTTGCTGTGGAAGATACAGGCTGACTGTATCGTCTGTTTCTTTTCATAATTGGAAGATCAAAAAGCAGGGTGGGGGTGTGTGCCTGCCGTGGCCCCTGCCACAAGGTGGGGCTAGAGTTACCTCGCTGACACTCCTTTACGAACCTCCGCCCCTTTCCCTCTGTGACTGCCAAAGCATTTGATATATATATATTCAACTTGAAACCTGTTATTGTGCCTGTGTAAACTCGCGGTTTTTGAGCGATGACTCAGACTTTTTTTTTCCTCCACCAAATGCTTCGGAGTAGCTAACGTACAAGTGCGATTTCCGACACCAGCAAGCAGTCCAGGTTCTCTTTGAGCTCGGCTCTGGCTCCTTGCAAAAGCAACATCGACGTGACTGTAGATATGGACACGTTTTTCCCAAAGCCTAACGTTTCTAGTCTGTTGGTGTGCGACGTCGCGTCGGGGTCGTCAGTCCGTCCCACTGGAGAGTACAATTTCACTCACTGTCTGTTTGCTAAAAGCTCACGGCTCTTTGCTTGGCACTCTAACCTGCACTTATCTGTCAAACCACATCCCCCAGTTCCCACTTTACAGCAAAATGGGGTGTTTTAAGTGGGAAAACATCCCACGGGCATTAATATCTGTAAGTCAAGTGTAGCACTTTCTGAGGCCGTAACTATTGTTCTGGTGTTTCCCGTTGACTCTTTTTAAGGTCCCCAAAATGAGATTTTACATCCGTAGTGCATTTCCTGTCCAGTTTGGCTCCCATTTCCCCCAGAGTAAAGACCATTTGAGAAGATCATAGTGCTGGGATGGAAACTGAAACACATGAAGGCAGTCATCAGCAAAAGGACGTATATAGCGCCCTATCACCTTCCAGTCAGTAGCTCTATACTTTGAATGAGTATCACCTGTTGTTACGTATGATAAATACGTGAAAAAGTTACTGGGTACTGGGAGACAGGCTACAAGGAGGCAGGGTGGTTTTTTAAGTGAGGCACAATGGTGAAATAATACTATTACGGATTTTCTGAATCATATTACGACACATTCGGCCATGACTGATGTCATCAGTGCTCCTTGTGGCATGGTAACTCAATTTTTTTCTCCAATCTGATTCCGTTACGTCCTGTACGAAGGCCAAAAGTGGATTACCCCGTTTAACTGGCCTGCGAAATCGGATTGTACGGGGTTGGCCATTTTAATGAAATGCCTGTTTATGTAACGGCAGACACCATGCCGACGTACGGAGAGTTAAGGCATCCGGACTGAAATCCCGTGACTGTTTGAGCGAGAGCCGCTCGCTGATTAGGCCAAAGACCACTGTGTTAAACTGCGATGGAGAACTGGAGGTCCATCTTCTGCTGTCGAATCCTCACAGCTACTGAAATTAACAATTCCAGCTCACTGTATGCTTGCAGCAAAGCCCACACTGGATGACGCCATCTTCCTTGGTCTCACCCACGTCTCACTTCCTTTGAGACTGTTTGTGGATGTTGGTTTCGATCAGCCCTTCTCATTCTGGGCCGGGTCTCCGCGGGGGAGTAACCCATCCGATCCGAACGGCGCCGATCGGACATCCAGCTGCACAAAGAAGTTGGAGCTGTATGTTCCTCTGGATAAAAGGGTCCAGCTCGCGACATCAGTGTAAATATGGAAACAGCATGTCAGCCGCAATAATAAGACAAAGTTCTGCCTTGAACCGTCTCCCAAATCAGCCGGATTTGACCCTGAAAGCCACCATTGAGTGTTGGTCGCCCCCTTTTGCTAGCGCCAATGGCTCAGCGCCCCCCTGACAGTCATCGGACCGCCGGGGGCCGAGTGCCGCAGCATGTAAGGGGCCTTGTTCTGGGATCCGGAGGAAGTCGGGGTGCCAGCGCCCTCCGGCCCGCAGCCATGCAGCAGAAATGCGCCCAGGCTGATCTCGAATGCGCCAGAGCCGTGTCAAAGGCGGCTTTGTGCGTGTCTGGATGGGCAGGGAGCCGGCTGCCGTCGAGGGGATTCACTCATCTATCTGCTTCAAACTTATTTATTATTATGTTTATTATTGTTGTTGTTTTTGTTTCCTTAGGGCATTTGCATTCTTTAAAGAAATGGCCTGAAACCTCAATGATCCTCGCCTGATTCGCTGAGACTGTCAGACAATTTAATCGTGTGTAATTACAGCTTCTGTCCATTAATTAAGAGACAGCAGCCAAAAAAGGGTAGAAAAATGAAAAGCTTTCTGTCAACGGGCCTCCAGCCCTGTCCCACTGTCCCTGACTGCTGCCGTTTATGCACATAGCATTTCTGCTGATGGGACGGTATCTGGGGAGGGGGGGTCGGTTTGATGGGAAACCTCACGTGCAGGTTCACGTCACGCTGACGTCTTCCTGCAAGCATCAGCGCCACCATCAATGGCGCCGTCGTTCAAGCGCATGTATGTTATGTTGTAGGACCTTCGATTTATCGGCTGCCTCATTTGGTTGAGTGGCGTGCCCATTATAGCTGTTTAACGGATACTTTTGATTGACATCTAAGTTGACAAATGCTCAGTGGAGTAATTACTGAAGTCACCGCACAACGCCGGAGGCCCAGCCCCCACAAGCCGTAGCAGACATGGCGAAAACAGACGGTAAAATAAGACCCTCTAGTCCTCTTTAGTTCATTTCCTCTCTCTGGAGGAATGGCTTTTCTGCGCGTCTAGTCTTCTGGTTGCTAAGTTACCCCTGTGCTACTTATATTATTGATATTAAAGCCTTCAGTTCACTGCCAAGCATGAATTCTGAGAGTTTCCTTTGTCTTTAAGAATTTACAGCCAGTATTAACTGTAGATGAGAGAGAGAGAGAGAAGGGAAGGAGGAAAAGAAGTGTCATTATGCTTTTAGGTGACCAATAAATCTCTAGCAGATGATTGTTAACGGAATCGCAGTTTTATACAGTCGAATATTGTCAGACGCAGGTTTGGTTCTGCTATGTTCAAACAGCCAAAATTATGTCCTAAATGGCTTTCGAATAAGTTGTTCTGCAGCAAACACGTGAAAACAATGGTCCTCTGTCCAGTCTATGAATGCATAACTGACACGACCCATATACATTTGGGATCAATGAAGTTCTGGTATTTAAAACCGCGGTTTTGCATGGAGGATAACGGCCGTATCTGGCTGCCTGAGGGAGGCACTTATAAATATTCACGAGGGAAAAGCACGTTCCAGCGATCTTCTCAAACAACAGAGGAATAATTATTTCATTAGCATAACTGAGTGTTTAATTCCTGAATATATGTGGTGAACAAAAACAAAGTCAATGACCTCAGTCTTTTTAGAATGTTGGAAGCTGTATAAATAAGGAATAACAATGCAAACAAACTTATAGTCTGAATAATAAAGGTAGTAAAGATCTGGGACTGGTTTCCCGAAGACTTCTTAATGCTGCGTCGTTCGTAAGTTCTATGTTAAAAGATAGAGCTTGCGAACAGAAGTGGAAAGTTCAAGCCCAGAAAGTATAAATCCAGACCAAGGTTTTGTTTCAACCGACCAGTTTCTCTTAGAGTCACAGAGGACTCAACTGGTGGGCTGAATCAAAACCTTGGCCTGGATTTGTACTTTCTGGACCTGGACTTTCCACCTGTGCTTACGAATGACGTAGCATTAGTGCGGCTTCGGGAAACTCCCCCCTGTTTCGCAAAGAGAAAGACAAATGTGGGTAACGGTGAAAACTCAGGTTCTGAATCTATAACTCATTGTTAATGTCTGTCTTCAGTATCACAGATTTTACGAGGTGTTTATGTATCGGCGGCGGGTGAAGATGGCTCCCATTCAAGAGATCGATCTACTTCATATCTGAGCGGTCGGCCTGGAGCAGAAACAAACAGATCGTGCACGTGACCCTCTCCGGCTTGGAGGTTAATGCTTGACAGTCACAGAAAAGAAAACCCAGGATAGATACCTTCAGCCTGGGAGTTACATTTGAACTGAAAACAAAGAGGTGACAGATGGGGACATGTACCCTTGGAAACGGTGCTACCATTCTCCCCTCCCTCATTGGTCAAGTGTATGGTAATGAGCCTCAATCCCACACCTGGGGACCCTCCCTGCCCTCTAATACTCTAATCTAATTAGACTTCATTGCCACTGATTGGATTGACTTCCCGTCATTTTATAATGCACCCCTAGGTTGTTACTTTGCATATATCCAAACGGACATATGTGTATTTTAGATATCTTTCCAAGCCGTATTGTAACAACAGTGACTCCCTGTTTATAGTCCCGTGCCCTCCCCTCCCCCCAAATCCGCTAGGGTTGGAGGAGGCGGCGGGTTTTCTGAATGGGCAGAGCAGAGGGTGGCTTCGACGGCGGCAGCGACGCCGGTGCTGCAGACGGCGATTAGTGCCGCCATCAAAGGCTTGACTCATTCCCCGTCCAGACCGCCGTCATTCCTGGCTCTGCCAAATGATCTGCATTTGCATCCCAATTGTTTTTGCTTTGGCTCCATAATCTCAATGGCAGCTTTAAAAAAGGGGAACGTGTATCCGTGGTTCCTGTATCAGTGTGACGCTGCCAGGCTGGATAGCTCTTTTCTTCCAGCTGTGTATCAGGTACACCTGCGGTTCCAGTTTAATAGTGCCAACACCACCCTTCTTATGGGTTAAATCACAAGGGACCCAAGAAGAGAGAGGTTTGCTCCGGACGCCAGGTGCTGTGGGGGTTGAGGACAGGAGGCTGTAAACCTGTAGGTTTCCCTATCCATGTCCTCCTGTTGGGTCTTACACATGGGTAATACTCAGCTGTACAGAACCAGGCGAAACACTGCCTTGACAGAAGTGAGAACGGATATAAATTTAATCGTAAGGAATGTTTTCTGAGCAAAACCTTTCTGATCCACGTAGGTAAGTGAAGTTGTGACCTGACATTAAATTAGTTAATCCCTTGTTCTGGGTCACGGGGACGGTACTTAAACCGTTAGCGTGTTTCTTTTCAGCGCATTGTAACCATCTGAGCTCATTAGTGACTCAGTCTCCACTGGAAAAATTATGGATATTTGAACTCGCCTTTCTTAGTGGGACCTTATCAGCGCAGCTAATGTGAGGTGAAATCTAATTTAGGCACCCCTGTGGTTAATATTGAGTGTCGATGCTCTCAGAGGCAATGGAGAAAATGTCTTGGCCGTGGCAATTATATTTACCATTAAAACCGAATTATAAACCGATATACTCCAGCTTTTGCAACTTACTTAACATGAAGGGTCATTTTTTTATAATTAGCTAATTGATTCGTAAAATATGGTCATTTTTTTATATACTGGTGAGGACACCATTACCGCTGTATAGCCAATGTTTTTGTCTGTGTATTGTCGTAGAAATTTATGACAATACAGACTGATGCCATTGTATGTGATTTCACTTTATTAATGAACTCAGGGAAGAACCATCCATCTGCCACCCTCGTGGTACGTTCCAAAGATTTTCTGGTCAACATAACCTTTATAGGGGTACATTCACAGTTCGCGCCCCCTCCTCTGAACCAGATCAAAATGGTCAGGGTAGGTGGTGCATTTTGTAACACACATATGCCTTGTGCAAATTGCATCTTTCAAACATGCATGCTTCACGTGATCAGCGTGCTGCAGACCTGGGGCACGTGAGGGGACGTCTATGCTTTTGCATGGCCTCCATCTTTGTGATGTCTGCTATGTACGATCTGGTGAGCGTCAGCTGTCTGTCACCCAGGCGTTCTTGCAAAAATATGTTCCAAAAGTTTATCTAAAAGCTAGTTAAGAAAAGTATATCCCCTGTTCAATTTTCTGTCATAATATAGAAGGTAAATATACTGTGCATGTTAAAAGGAAGAGGTTGTACTTAGGGTGTGCAGTCACAAGGGTGAACAATAATAGGAGAGATATGGGGCTCTGAAAGCCGCAGTGTGTGGAGCTACTGTCCAATCACTGCCCAGTGATTTTATGAGGAGCAGTAAAGTAACCAGTCAGCCAATGACGGACTCAAAATAATCCCACCCACGGCAAGTGGGGGCCTCATCTTCTTTGCTTTCTGTCTTCATAGGTCTTTGGCAGAGCTGGAAATTTCAGGTCCAGAAAGCAATAACAATCCAGACCATGATTTAGTTACAATCAACCAGTTGAGTATGATGAGTCACAGACACAGAGTACTCAACCAGGTGGTTGAAACAAAATCTTGGACTGGATTTTTACTTCCTGGACCTGAGATTTCCAGCCCTGAACTTTGGTGACTGGAATTTTCATTAGGGCTGATTGAAAGCAATAACAGAACCGCTGGCCCTATACTGTACAATTCTTGCATAGTCACATTATCTGTGTTCTCCAACTGGGAACGTGTGATACGTGTTCTCCAAATGGGAACGTGTGATACGTGTTCTCCAAATGGGAACGTGTGATACGTGTTCTCCAAATGGGAACGTGTGATATGTGTTCTATTATCCCTGGGGTGGTTTCTTCTGGGAGCAACATTGTGCTGGATTAATACCCTCAGCCCCTCAGAATGGAGATAGATCATAAAAACTGAAGGGAAGGAGTGCAAATAGGTGTTTTTTACAGTGAGGATATCCACTGAGCTCCTGATACAGCAGGGTGGACGTGCAGAGAGCTGTCCTGGAGACCTTCAGCCACATGGGGAAACAGGGGGAACATCTGCTGTGTTTCCACATGAGCAGCACCGTTGGGGTGGGGGGTGGGGGGACCAGACACTTCACTGTGCCAAAGCTCTCTATTACATCATGTAAGACCCTACCCCCCACCCCCTGTGTGGTCACTCCCATGCTACAATTTAGCCAAACTTTATCGAAGACTCGGTGCAGAGCTGGGGAATTCCGACATCAAACTAAAAGCAAAAGCACCTACTAGCTTCCCTCAAAATTCGTGGGGACATGCCGTGCTGTTAAAAGTCAGACGATAGCAGAAACAAGATGAAACATCCATTCCTGGGCTTTGTATAAGTTTTGGCTTGGTGTCACCGGTACGGGCTCAGCCACTGTTCACGGTCACAACAACCTCCAGCATCCAGGATGTCTGTCAGTAGCTGTCTGCCGCTTTATAATAAGAGTGCTGAGCTATGGAGTCTGACGAGAGCTTCTGTTGTAGCTTGAAGAAGCAACGATCCGAGGAGAGAAGATGTGGCCCAAAGTGCTGCAGGTCTCATACTATCCATTCTGAGCTGATCCAAACCTACGGATCATGATCCCAACTCAGATCGATGACAGATTCCGTTATTAGAGAGATTTATTCCCAAGTAGCCTAATGCCTCTCATAGTTCAGCCTGCTAATACAGCTCAGGGGTGTGGCACCACCTTAGTGCCCAACCTGTAACCAATTAGATGCGGACCCTTTTTCCTGACCGCTGGACTCCCTGCTGCCCTCTAGAGGCTTGATTGCTAATCCCACAGAGCGAGCTGCAACTGAGAGGAATTGTGGGTAGGAGGGTCAGGCCTGTAGCTCTGGAAAAGCCTCTAGGTTTCAAACTAACTGGCACTTCGGTTGCTGGCAAGGATTATCCAACAGAACTAGCATTTATAACGTAAGTAAGATCTGGGATTTGAAGGGGCTTTATACAATCGTACTGTGTGGGAGTACGATTGGATGCTGTCACATAGCTGCTAATACAGATTGCGGCCTCGTCTAAGGAGGGGAGAGTTTTAACACCACAACTCGCTAAGCCTAAAGCAGTCCTCAAATGTGACGCCTTTCAGTAGCACATGCTAACTGCTGTTTAGGTTCTTTCTGACGTAGCATTTTGCACAATGCTCACAGATGGAAGACTGTGGGTTCGCACAGGCTAACTTGTCAGTCCTGCACGAGGGACGGCCAGCTGTGCGCTGTACATGCGTGACGGAGATTCTACACGACCGATTGACGACACGGAGAGTTTTCAGAGCTCCTCACATCATCTTAAGTGACCGTCTTTAGCAAAGCTGACCCAAATTGACAATGTATTTATATCCAGAAATTGGAGTGTGCTGGGACGCGTCGAAGCTTTTTTTGGCTGCTCACCAAGTTGTGGATGCAGTAAATCTCAACAGGATTCAGCAGAAAACATCCCTGTCTCTGTAGTTCTGCGACACACACACACAAAAACGCACATATTTGTAATGATATCTTTGTGGGTACTCTCCATTCATTTCTATGGGGAAAACTCTAATCCCAACATGATGACCTTAACCCCTACCCAGCCCTAACCTTAACCATAAGTAACCAAACAAAATACAAGACTTTTAACATTTTTAATTTTTTGATTGCATTCACAGATCTTTGCAAGGACCTGAAAAATGGTCCCCACAACGTCAAAATAACAGCTTTTTATCACATTGTGGGGGACATTTGTCCCCCCACAACATAATATAAACATAATCCAAACACACACACACACACTTGCACACTTACACACACACACACACATTCACAGATCTGACCATCTGGCTTGTCCCTAATGATGCCCACGGTTTTATGCTAACAAGGCTTGCTAGCTAATCCCCTATAAAAATCCAACATGCTTCATATAAATCCCAGTATCTAGTGTATTAATAACTATATTTATGCAACGTCTGAAATGGCCTCAGGACAATTTTTTTTCATACTTAGTCCGCAATAACAGTTTACTCTATGATAGAAATTCTTTCTTGTGCCATTAGATTACATAAAAATGATTTCATTAAATTATCCATTGATCTTCTACTCACTTATCCTGGGCAGGGATCATGAGGTTTATTAAATTGTGTTATCATTAAATTATTCAC
Source organism: Isichthys henryi (assembly GCA_026776945.1). Taxonomy (NCBI): domain Eukaryota; kingdom Metazoa; phylum Chordata; class Actinopteri; order Osteoglossiformes; family Mormyridae; genus Isichthys; species Isichthys henryi. The sequence goes on along the minus strand of JAODJX010000053.1, from coordinate 9,354,706 downwards.
TTATTAAATCAGTTAAGTGCTTAACAATAAAAGAATCATTAAAGTAAACAGCATGGCTGACACTCCTTTAAAAGGATCGCATTTACAAAAGGGGGAGGGAGGGGCTTTATCGTTATGGCGACCGTGGATGCAAGTTTCCATGGTACAGCTTGCTGTGCCCTTGTCATCTGATTTGCTGGCTATAGCATAGAGTTCACTGAAAAATAGAACTTTGGGGTGAAATTGTGGTTTTATGGTTAGGGTTAGGGTTAGGATTAGGGTTGGGATTACAGTTAGTGTTGCTTGATGGGATGTGGACTGTTCAGTCACATGCTCTAGTGGCAAGTCAGTAAACCTGTCCTGCATCCAAGTCTGCCATGATTCTCATCCATCAGGACGGGAAAGAGACCAGAACCAGTTTTGCTTTACACAGCACCAAACGGCACCTCAGATGAAGACACTCTCGCTTGGACAGCAGTCCCTGACTACTCAGTATGACGGTTTTGATTGAGGTTTTCTGTGTTCCACCTACTGATCGTTGGAATTTTATCCATGTCAAACTACTCAAGCCAAAAGTGAAAGTTGAACTCTTTATGTAACAAAAATAAATATTTACATACTTTAAGGTCAAATAAAAGCATTTCAAATGCAAAATCACAGACACAGTTCTTTAATCTAATCGATGCCCTTTTGACATCAGACAGTAGGATCTTCCTAAACAAAACAAAAGTCTTGTATTAGGTGGTACGTGGGAACTGTGCCTGAATCCAGAATCTCATAGGTTTCAATCCCATGGCTGACAGTGTAAGAAGTATGTGAGAACTGGCCAGCTTCTCCACAGGAATGAACAAAATGCCTTGATATTTACTACCTTTAACATAGCCATCATATTCACATCTTTGGCTGAGGTTTTCTTCATCTGCCAGAATTGAAGCTGTGGGACACTGTAAATCGAACGAAGCCCCCCCACAAGCAAAGCTGCAAAAGTCACCACCGATCGATATGATATCTGTGATTATTACTGCTTATATTTCATGTCCGATATGGATTTATGGGCATAATCATTTCTCTGAGGTTAAGCTTGATTCCTACAGACGGCACGTCTGGTAGGATGTTTCTGAGGCGCGTGTTTTTTTACCCTAATCCATGTGGAGGGCGTTTACGATTAGAGCGCATCTATGTTGTCGTGTGGCTCAACATCAGATTAATTCGATTAGTGAAAGCTGGATTTTTACCGAGTGGTCAGCGCTGGACAAACGGTGTTGGTCTCTTTTGAACTCGCAGAACTTTGGTCACCCAAAATGCACTGGGAGAGGTATAGGACTTCTGAAATACGGCAAGCAAAGACAGACAAATGAAGGGATTGTCCTCACAACTGTTGCTAACAGACATGGAAGGTCTTCATGCTATCATGTTTTAGAGTTTTGCATTTTATGCAACATTATTCTCAACCACTGTGATCTTACTCCGCTGAATTAGCATGATCGCGGCCCTCGTTACCTTTCCCAGAAAATGCCATCAGATTCTCCTCGCGAAAGTAAACAATAGGCAACCTTTAGTGTTCCGATATTTTCCAAATGGCCTCCATTATCAAGCAACCTTTCTGCTCCTAAGACAGACATCAGCACACCATCAACGGCCGTACACGTTAAATTGTACCTCACCCACGTGCTGCTTTCGTTGCCAAGGATGCACACGCTGTCACATGCGTGTCCAGAGATCACTGTGACAGCTTCCTTTAGTCATCGGCATTGTCATTTTGCTGCCGGCGGCCCAGCTAGCTGTCTGGGTTTAAGCTGTGCGACTCATAACTTTCGTAGCAAACTACCAAACAGGGACCATACATGATAAGACTGCAACTGAAACTCTGCATGCACTCTGGAGTGCGTATTTGCCTGAGAATAAGTGTACTTAAGATGTGATTAAGGCCCAGGGGGGAGAGGGGGGTGTTGAAATGGTAAACAGAGATGAGAAGAGCGAAATTGTCAACACTGAGTGGTCACCTGCATCCAGTTCATCTCTTTGGATTGGCTATGAGGTGTATTGATTGTTAGTATATATAACAGAGTGGCTACAGGGAGATCTTAGAAAAAAATACCTGCTGAATCCCTTCTAATTTTTGATGCCTTCTTTGATTGGGGGGACTGTACAAACTTGCTTAAAACATGCCTTGAAATAATAATTTTAAAAAAGAATACACAAGGGAAGCAATAGGGAAGAGTCCGTTGCTGCAGCTAACCCACCGGCTGGCGGGTTTTTCCATTTCAGTAGAAATAGGGGGAAGCGTTGGATGGGGATGGTGGGCTGCGCGCCTCTCAGATACACCCCTCCGTCTGCTCGAGGTGTCGCGCTCTGTTTTCAATGCGGAGCGCCTACTTGAGCGCAAGCCTGCGTCCACGTCTCCAAACACCTGCCCTGCCTAGGTCGAGAGCGCCTGCTATCCTGTCGCCGCTTCCTTCTAGCCCCAACAAGAGCGCAACCTGCCACCCAGATTTGTCGGGACTGATCGCATCCGTACACAGGTTGTAGCGGCTCGCAATGGACCGCGTCGCGAGGAAAATCTGACCGAAATCGCAATTTGAATTGAACAGCCTCGCAGGAAGGGGTTGATCAACTGTGCTGATCTGAGCTCCCCGGACCGTTTTTTATTGTTATTTCTGAGTTGCTGTTGCATGAGCATCCAGGGAAGGAACAAAAACACCACCAAAAACTGATTTTCCAAGCCGTCCATTTAAGGGTTTTGTTTAGGTGTGAACAACAGTTCCCAATCCGAGCAGGCAACAATGGAAGAGAATATGGAAGAAGGACAAACGCAGAAAGGTAATGCTTTTAATGATTCAATTATATATAAAACAGAAATTGCCACTATTTTCTAGGTTTTGCGTAAATGCTCGTTAATTTATTTACTTAATAATTATCATTTAAATTTATTATATGTCTATGCAAGAGTGTATTTTGGTGATTTCCTGCGCTCTTTTGTTGTTTGACAGTGATTATTTCAATGCATATAATAATGCGCGGTTCTGCACGGTTCTGTCCGCCTGCTTTCGGGCTCCGCTCCACGCCTGAATCCCGGTGCGCTCGGAGCGCTCGCTCAGAAGCGTCTTTGTCTGCTTCGCGTTTTCACGCCTGTCAGGTTGGGTCAGGGCAGAACCGAGCTGAAGTGGATCTGGAGGCTGATCTGACCCGTGACTGAGATTACAGTTCGCCTTCAATGATCTGCTGCCATTTATGCATGTTGTATGTGTTGTTTCCTTAAACAGCAAAACAAAAAAATTAGTGCCTTTGGAGACCGCTCTGCAGGGACGGTTACAGTGATATTTGACAAATTTTGCGAGATGCACTTTCTGCCCTGCCCCATTTAGCCTAACGACGACTCTTCAACTTAAGAATACATATTTTTTTCCCATTTATATGGGATTTTCAAAAGCCTACTGGTTTTAAACCAGCGCTATTAGTTATATCCTGACCTCTCTTCCTTCCAAAGATGAGGCAACCACCATATGTCGCAGGATTTAAAAAACTCCACTCCACGAGAATCTGCCGAAAAGGGATTTTTGTCGTTCGTTTGGCGCTTGCTTGATGTTTGGAGGCGGACTCCCCTTGCGTCTCCAAAGGGACGAACAGATAGGGGGCTTCGCTGTGCGGCCAGTCTGGTTCACGCACCCCCCCTCCCCGCCCCCCACACCCCACACACCAACAGAGGAGCGATGGGGTGGAGGCTTTACTGTTCAGCAATATCAGGTGGTAACTACACCATCTTGCAAAACCAAGTGAGAAATGCCCAATGGAGAGCGATAAGACAAACGACCATACCAATTATGCATGCATTAGGGTGAATAGACTGGGAAAACAAGGATCTGTCTGCTGGATAATGGTGTGGATTGTTATAGTAAGGGGCATTTGATTGGCATCAATCTGAACAAAAGGTCCGTGGCAAAGCCGCCCCGCAGAGAGCCGTTCCTCGCAAGGGAGGCGGCGGAGCGCGCACAGAGGAGGGGGCGCTTTCTCTCCTCCATATGACGCTGTTGTTGTGATGAAGGTGGGGTGGGAAGCAAAACACAAACAAGGAGCGCGACACTGTAATGGCGCTCCTCGTTTCCCCTCCCGCATCCCACCTGCCCCTTTCCCCCAATCCACCGTCCATCAGCCCTGACAGGAGTGGGGGGGGGGAGCGTAAATAAAGCAGGTGACAGGGGGTGCCAGATTAATTTTACCCTTTAGTGGATCAGGGGGCGGATAGACACCCCCCCGACCCCTCACAGACAAGGCAAACACCGAGACGGTTTTGGGCGGTAGATTATGAGGAGGGTTTGCGGGGGGGCAGGGCGGGGCTGGCACGCTCGAAGATGATGGCTGTTATTAATGGCTCTTATTTAATTAATAAAACATTCCAAGAAAATACACTTTTATTATTACGACGACGGTGATGATATTTGCAATGAAAGTGGCAGAAGTAATAAAAAATTGATTTTTGCCAGTTCTATTTTGTGTCGGTTGGCAGCACAGTAAGTATTTAGAATCGATTTCTATACTCGGGAATCGGCTTCCCGGTGAAGTGTAACGCAATACTCGCTGTGCGAGTATCTAACCTGTAATTACTCATCTTCTGTTCCCATGCGCGCAGATCCTTCTCGATGCGAATTGCGACTATGGGGCCAGCATCTTTATGATTTATTGTTCCGCGCAGAGAAACTGTATATCACAGTTAAAATTACCGCTAATGCCTCTATCCATGCGTGCTAGTTGAACTTGACACAGTAAATGTTGACCCATCGAAAGCTTTGTTTAGGTGTACCATTTGGTCCGATGACGTAATCGTCCCCACCCCGTCACAGGAACATATAACCTAAGGGAGAGATACAGACGCTGAATTACGTCTCCGCTTACAGACCTGTTAAAATATGATACATGTCTAATTAAAGTGGTAGCCTATATATAAGCAGTATACCATAACGTTAGCCAGAGGGTGGGTTTTAAACAGATCCTCGCTACTTCCAAAGGCTACTGCACATACCACTTGGTGTTACGCAGATTCGGATCCAGTTGGATGTTTCATTAATTATTTATGATTAGCCAATTCATCGTTTTTTTTTCATAAAGGGTTGAATATATAACCGTGCTGATAAGCAGGGGCGTTTCTAGCTAGTGAAAAAAAGAGGGGGGAGTAAAGTTTTTACTAGGGCTTGGCTTTTTTTTGAAGGAAGACTACCATCAGGGTAAAATACTCGCCGCTATAGTTCCGTGTGATCGGACCTGACTACGCCCATGCTGAGAAGGCAATTTTTTTAAAACTATACTTTCAGTTTAATATTAATGGAAAACTATGAAATATAACCATAATCATTTACTTGGTATTGTTGACGGGTCAGTTCCGGGACTAGTAGATGGTGGGATGGAAGATTACAGATAGATCAGTACTATCTTGCAGGCTAATCGGACCTTAATCAGACTGTAAGAGGCTTGATATCATCATGATTGGATTTCTGCTGTAGAGCCGTTTGATCTTATTGGTGTTTGGTTTTTATTTTCAATAGGCCTATAGCTTATTTAAAACCGTCATGAGGTATAAATGGGTGAACCGCCAGCATCTACATTAATTTATTACAAAAATTTACAGCAAATTGATTCAAAAAGCCAATGCTTCAAGAAATTCTTAAGGCGCGTCACGTAATTCCCGTGTGAGCGGGTCCATAAAGCTGAACATTCGGATCCTGCTCTGCGGCTATAAATTTAAACGCAATAACCTCCTCTGTCAGGAATGAGGGACCCAGCAAACAAAGGTAACTGTCGTCCCAGCGAAGCCCTGCTTCACACTGGCAAGAGGTGTGTAAGCTCAACGGGCTCCCGGACTCTTCGCGATGGTCCCCGCAGACACCGTGTCACTCGCCTTTAGCCTGTGATAGTGAGAATCGGGGGGGGGGGGCGCCGGGGACCCAATCTTAACGCAGAGGTGGGAATTCTCTCTCTCCGGGGCAAACGTTCGTTTTGGCAGCGGATTTACGAAACCTGAGCATTTGGGAGTTGGAGCGTAACGGCCTTTCGTATAGCAGGAAAGGTGTGAGGCGCGTTGGGGCATCGGTGGGTCCATGGTGGTGGGGGGAAAGGGGGGGGGGGCGCATTCTGTGACTGAGACTCATTATTCACCCTAGGCAATGGCGTGGCTAATTGGGAGTCTGGTGATTCAGTGGTTCTGGTTGTTTCCACTATATTTTACAGCAGCCATAAGTATTCCTGACCGAATCCCAGAACAGTGTTTCCAGCATTTATGACAGGATTATACGTCAACCCTGATGTGGTCAATACAGCTGCACCTGACTATTAAGTAAACCTTAATTAACTATCGTGGACATTAATGGCACTCGTTTGTCATTAAAGTCATCAAGTGCACAGTTTTCCATAATTTATAAGCATGTTTTTTCTCTCTCTCCTTTGTAGGAGAATTTCATTATTTATTTTTTTGTCTGCGCAGCTTTTGAAGGATGTAGAAACGGTAATGGATTGTCAACCTGTGGGAAAATTAGATGCCTTGTCTTCTATCGATTCGTTCTTGAGACCCGGTATTATGACAGCATCGCTAATCAATCGAACCTCTCCCTCCCTGACGGGCCCGTGTCAAGCACCTGTCCGCCATGCTAAGCTTTTGGCTTAGAGTGACAAGAATCCATGCTTTCATTCTTTCCTCTGATACGTCTCTTATTAGGGAGACAAACGTGATTCAGGTGCACAACATGCGGCTCCTGCTTCATACAAAACTATCCCGTTATTAATCTCTACAAAGGCTTGAGGATACAGAGGTAATAGGATGATCATACCGTAAGCGGGTTAATTAGCCAGGCAACGATATAATCCTGTTTGGTGAACAGGCGCACTGTCCACGGCAGAAACGCTAACTGCTCGGGGTGTTTACCGCAGCATCAGTTTTTAATAACATCCATCCATCTTCCATCTCCATCGCCGGGCCGTAAGAGCTGCCCCCGGGCCTGTCCATTTTTTTTGCTGCACTGAAAATTGTGAGGCTGGTTAGATGTTTGTCGTTTTTTTTTTTTTACAGCTATCCCATGGGCATCTGGGGGTGGTGAACAGCACAAAATGTTGGGGGGGAGGGGGGTACAGCATATGGCGAGTCAGGCTGCGAGTGTGTGTGTGAGAGACCGGTTCTCCTGTGACCAATAGCATTCCATAATTTTGAAGCCTTTTTGAGACAGAATAAACCAACAAATAAGTGCACGGGGGGGGGTTGGCTACGTGGAGTCTTATTTCCTCTTGGTTTCATTACATTACCTCAAAGGGAAACTCTACACTATTGCTATTGATTATAAGCGCATTTGCAAGCGACTCTGCTTCGCATAAGCACTGTCGGTAAGCAGACACGCTACCCCGATTTGGTTATTTGGGTTCTCCCGCACCCTCACTGCCCATGTGACGGGTATGTGCAACTAGCCAATCTGTCATCTGGTGCAGAGTGCATGTCTGCAGAAATGATGAGGTATATCTATGGCATTTTGTTGACAGGGAAAACATACAAATTTATAAGGTAGCGTAAGGTATGATCAATACCTGCCTTTGTTTTCCATCCATCCATTCACTTATTCCGTGCAGGGTTATGGTAAACCTGGTGCTTTTAGTATGGGATTGTTTTTAATGTATATATATAAAAAACTAGAGGCCCCGATTATGTCGGCCAGCTATCGCTATCGGCCGATGCAGCAATAATCGGCCATCGGCTGATGGCTCAGAAAGAGCTGATGTTTACCGCCAATAATTCCCCTTAAAATGGTGACGCATATTGCTTTGCACATCCATGTATCAAACAGTTTGTCCAAAATGTCTGCTTCTGAAGAGTTTCTGAAAAACAAATCCGTTCCAGTAAAGAAGGCTGCAGTATTGACAAATAACACTAGTACAATAACTAACTCAATTGATAGCAAAACAAAACCCAGTGCTGACAATGCAAAATCAAAATATATTACTTAGAAAATTGACACTTGATGATCATCCCGTCTCTGTTATAAATGTTATACAAATATATAAGATGTATACAGTCATTAAATCTAGTGCTCTGGGACTATTGTATACCAGAGTTGGTGTTTTCTTATCAAAAAATTTATACTTTTTAATTTTCTTGGAATGTAATGAATATATTCTTTAATTTATTTAGGAGGATTGTCTCTTTTCACTTTAAGCAGAACCTTCCAAACAATCGATATTGGTACTGGTGTCAGTTTTCGAAATAATCAGCTATTGCCGTCAGCCAGAAATGACCTTATTCGTGCATAACTTAAAAAAACACTCTCATACTGTTTATTTTGCCATTTGGCGTGTGGATTATCGCTCACTTTTGAAAATTTGGACGGATCGCTGTTAAAGTCAGTCTGAGAGATCATAGTTCACCGGTCATCGCTTATCATGTCCCCGAGGATGAAAGACGAGCCTCCGTTTGATTACAGTCCAAAACTGAGAGGGAGGGGTTTGAATCCACCTCCCATGGCCAGGGGGCTTGGGGTCATTTAGCCAACAGCGTTTCGTATAATCAGAACCATACAGAGATGGTTTTTAGACTTTTGTGAATCATCCATATTTATTTATAATATTCAGACTTCAGCCGGAGGTGTATGCTCACTTTGGCGCTGATCAGTTTCACAAGAACCTCTTTCTGTCAAGCTGACCGACCTCCCACGGTCCTGTGGGCTCTTCAGACGGTTTATAGCGGGAAGGGCTGTGGCGAGGGCTCTCACGGCAACCAGCACCATGACCCTTTCAGAATAAATTACTGGACCTTCTGAAATGAAGAAGAGCAAATCTGTCTGCGTTTGTTTGTTGATATTGTACACGTCCTGCAAGACCTGCTCTGTCACCTTCATAGATTTTTTAAGTTTCATGTTTGATTGTCTGACAGTTACATGATTTAGAATATATATTTGGAAAATATATATTTATGTCCATTTCCTTTAGGAACACTCTATTTTTCATCATGGCTGCTGGGGGAGTGGGCGGGGCTGTCGGCGGAGGAAGGCGGTGAATCCATATATTGAAAATGTCACTGCAAAGCACTGCCTAGTGGCAGCGTTCTGAAATAGTTGGGGGGGGTGGAGTCAGCAGTGAGATGAGCTGAATTCGAAGGGTTGTTTGTGGGTGGGAAAATTAGTAAACGTTGGTGTAGACAGGAAAGACCAGGTTTTCTGTACATGGGAGAGTCATGTGACCAAGGGTGTAGGAGAGAGTTTGATTTAAAAATTTAAATACAAAAATGTATTTATTGGGAGCAGTGAATGAAGCCAAATTAAATACTGGGGGCACACGCCCCCTGATTCCTGCTCCCCTTTATGTGACTGGTCATGTACTACATTCTACGATGCTTTGGATCTCCAGCCATTTGCTTCACTTCATGCTCCTTTGGATCCGCAGCCGTATGCTTCACTTTATGCAAATCTGGATCCTCTGCTGTGTGCTTCACTCCGTGCTGCTTTGAATCCCCAGCCATGTGCTTCACGTTATGCTGATCAGTATCCCCCACCATGTCCTTGATTCCATGCTGCTTTGGATCCCCCACCATGTGCTTCACTCCATACTGCTTTGGATCCCTGGCCATGTGCTTCATTCCATGCGACTTTGGATCCCCGGCCATGTGCTTCACTCCATGTGACTTTGGATCCCCAGCCATGTGCTTCACTCCCTGCTGTTTTGGATCCCCGGCCATGTGCTTCACTCCCTGCTGTTTTGGATCCCAGGCCGTGTGCTTCACCTTGTGCTGATCTGTATTCCCCAGCATGTCCTTCATTCCATGCTGCTTTGGATCCCCGGCCATGTGCTTCACTCCCTGCTGTTTTGGATCCCAGGCCATGTGCTTCACCTTGTGCTGATCTGTATTCCCCAGCATGTCCTTCATTCCGTGCTGCTTTGGATCCCCGGCCATGTGCTTCACTCCATGCTGGATCCCTGAGTGCTTTATGAGCTGTGTGCTTGTCCCAGAATGAAGGCAGCAGTGATTAGTTAGTGTCATAGTCAATGCTACCGATTGGGAGCCGGTTGCTGGGTCAGATTCTTGACAAGATATATATTAAAATTGTAAAAATGATAATGATTGATGGTCATTGCTGTAATGTCATCTTAAAGCTACATATGTAACCAAGGATGCATAATGGGGAATGACTGCGTTTGCATTGGGTGATCCCACATATGTAGGGTGTAGAGTGTGTACAGAGGCCATTTCTGCAGTCATAGTTCCCCTGTTCCCAAGCCATCAACCCCCCCTTCCTCCCCTGTGCCCCAGATTAGATGAACCATTCATCACCAGAGACAAAGATGAGCTTGTGGGGCGGGAAGAGGCGGAGATGGAGTCACAGTGAATGCAGAGAGGATAAAATTAACTCAGGCCAAGTACACCCCCACCCCCCGAACAAAAATATATAGAAAATCAGAAATGCACCACTGCAGCACATTTCATACAGGTGGTAATTTAGATATTCGATTCCTTATAATTTATTCTGCCTCCTCATCTGGTCACGAACAGCACTAAGCTGGTTACTAATAGTTTTTCCTTGACTAGGACACAAAGGCTTTCTGGGGTCTTGCTGGTTGTCTTTTGTCTAGTCTCTGCTCTGGTTCCCCCCTCCTTTCCCTAAACATACTGCATGCTAATGGGACGAGCAGACCAGAGCCCTCCCATGGGGGCAGGCTATCAGCTTCAGAGTTTCAGGGGCGTTCCTCTGGCTCCTCCCAAAATGCTTTGCTACCCCAAATATGTGACTCTAATGTTGTTGCTATCTGTGATTCTCTCTTTTGTTCTTCACTTGGTTGCTGATCCTGTTTTTTGTTGCTCTTGTACTTGGGAGGGGGGATTGGGTTACCTTGTGCTGTTACTTCCGCACTATGATTGGATGATATTTCGCCTTTTTTGCGGCAGTATTAATTATGAATATTGAGGAGGAAACGCGAGCCGGGAGCAGAGTAAAGCAGCGACCTCATGCGCTAGACCCGCGACCCGAGTCTGGCGGTGGTGGGGGCGGGGCGGAGATGGGGGAGGGGCAGCGGTCAAAGAGCTGCCAGCATCCCAATCTGTTCCCCTCCCCCCACCCTCTCGTCTGCTAGGGCCATGGCCTGTGGGGCTCGTTAGCACACGGGGGCAGATGGGAGTGGCGCACTCAGTGAAACGCCTGCGTAACGCATAATGACGACCTCGTCCCGGCTCCCTTAATCACTGTCATACCTGTCACCTCGCTCTCACTCTGCCCTCTATCTGCGGGAGGAGGACACTGCAGCTGATCATGTAAAATTTTCTTTTAAAATTTTGCCTTTTCCGTGTTTATATTTACATCGGGCTGAAAGGGTTGCCCTGGGTCTTGATGACCATGTGAACTGACACAGGTTCCCTAACACAGAACCTCACTCAGGTTCTGCTGTCATTGGGCCCAGCGGGTTGGTGAGCTCCTAGCAGATGGGAGCTGAACAGACTGGGTCACGCCGTGTGTCCACATGTGGCCGGGCAACAAACCGACTGCTAAACCCGCTTTGGCGCTCACTGACAAGCCGTGTGACACTCAGCACTCAGTATCGGGCTGGGGGTCGCACAGGAACCGGTGGAAACCCTCCCCGCAGTGGTGCCCATTCGGATGGCCTCCCGCTCGAGTCCATTACCGCGCAGGTGTTTCCATAGTAACGTGTGCAGGTTCACTGGGCCTCAGCACCCAAACGCGTGGTGGCAAATAGTGTCCGTACCTTTGGGTGCAAGAAAGTGAAGCATAACCATTTTTATCTATGTTTAATATCTTTATGCTCTGCTTATTTGGACTAGAAGCCCAGCATTATTTGAGGTGAGTCTCCACTTCAATACATAACTTGGGGGGGGGGGTATCTAAATAACAACAGTAGCTCACAAAAACAGAGAGCAGCTGCTTTGGCCTGAAAGCGTCATGCAGGCTGTGACACACAGGGGACTAGGTGGGAGCCCCCCCCCCCCGCCCCGGGTGGGGGGTGGGGGGTGGTTGGGGGGTGGGGGGGGAGTGCGCTGAGGCGGGGGGGGGGCGGGGCCGGGGCGGGGGGGGGGGGGGGGGGGGGGGCGGCGGG
>JAODJX010000053.1:9319848-9335319 GCA_026776945.1 Isichthys henryi | reverse complement strand
GGGGGGGGGCCGGGGGGGGGGGGGGGGGGCGGCGGGGGGGGGGGGGGGGGGCGCGGGGGGGGGGTTGGGTAGAAACAGGGTGGCCAATCAGGAGGGAGCCGGAGGCGATGTGTGTGTGTATGGGTGGGTCGGTGGGTCATGTATTCACTTAGCCTGACAAGTTGAGCCCGACATGTTTCTCTGGTGAACATGGCAGCATGACTAGAACTCGAACATCAGCGCAGAACTTTGGCGCGTTTTAAATCTAGAACACGGGAATGGTCTAGAACATGGGTGTGTTCTAGAACTAGGCTAGAACTATAACCTTAGCATTGTGAGACTCTTGTGTTTAAAGGGGCCCCTCCCACATCCATGCTGCCATCAGAAGGGCCTGGCTCTGTCCCTGGGAGACTTGGCGTATGATACAGCCCTTCCTTTAGTTTTCGTGAGGAGTGCCAAGCTAACGTAGGCATGTCACACTGCACGTCTACGAAATTATGATTAAACAGACAGAGCAACGCGAGAGCAGTAAACGCTCCAAACCCCTCCCTATCCGTCCACAAGTATCTGCCCATTAATCGGTGTTAACGGACGCTCTTTAAGTCTCCAGTGACTGGAAAAGAAAGCTCTCTGAGTTTCTGGAGAGCCTCCAGATACCGCTTGACTTCTGTCCTGAAACAGGATCCGTTTCAACCACAATCCACACAAACAGAAAAATACTGCAATAGACAAGACACGCCACATCAGACTCCCGCCTGCGAGCGCGTTACTCAGTGTGTCGCGAGAGTGCTACTCTTCAAAGGATATTGACTTTTGGTGTTTTCAGGCACAAATAAACAGCAGGGTTTTTTAACACGCTGCCTTTGACGATGTCGTTGATCTGACAGGCGTACGGCAGCACTGGCTGCAGTTCTTCTTCTGCGGATCCTGTCGGGACGTCACCTGTCTTCACGTCTCGCGTTCCCTTCTCCAGACATTCTCTGAATAATATTTCTACGTACTCTCATATCTGAAGTTATGGGTGTACTGGGCCTTTAAGAGGTGGGGCTGGGTCGAGTGCCACTCCCTGTCATGTTGTAGCCTCGGAGGTTGATTTTCCGCACCGTTGTGCACCGCATTGGCCCTGAGCCCGTGTGGGGGATTAGGTCTGCGGGGCACCCTCAAGCGCATCTGTTCACCGGAACTGTGCCGGCTGAGAGGCCGCGCGGTGCCCCACCCACCCTCCGATAGGGGCAGGTCTCTGGCCCTGCCCATGCTCGCTTCCCCACCAATCAGAGAGCATCCTGTGAAACCAGGAAGTGGGACTTGGCGGAGGGTGAGGTCATCGGCGGAGGCAGGGCGTCCGTGCTCTGCCGCTCGCTTGCCGTTCCGTTGTTTAAAGAAAAGCCCTTAGAGGTCAACTGGACATGTCTGCCCGTTACTATGACTCGGTTTCTTGTTGGCACCCATTGTAGTGACGCCGCACCATAATAAAGCGAGGACAGCATCGTTCGGGTGCTTTGTTTCGGGCGTAGCAAGGAATTACCGGGCCAGATGGCGGGAGGGCAGCGACGCGGGCATCCGCCTCCAGCGCATGGCATGGCGCCACCCTTGGTGTCTTTCCTGCCGATCTGCATCACCAAAAATGCCCCATGCAGGTCTTACGGGCTCGGGGGGACTAAAATTCTATTTATTCAGTAACTTACGCTTGAATTTGTTTTACTCTTTGGTTAGTTTGCCATCACTTTCACCTTTTGGCATAAACAGTCGGTTAAAGTCCATGAGTATGTATCACTGCAAAGAATTAGAATTTCTATATCAGAATTATCCAGGAAGAAGCTTCCCATTGCAAAGCGGGACCTAACTGTCGCTGCTTGGAAACAGTCGGCTTGGCAACAGGTTGCGAGAATTCTCGCAACATGCCAATGGCTGATGACATCATAGTGTAAGACTCAAAAGAGTCATATTCCTATAACCAGGCGACCCCCACATCCTACCTCACAAAGGTAGAGCCTCCTCGCACTCAGCCCTGTCCCACCCTCTATGCCCCCCCCCCCCCCAAGAGAGAATCCCGCCTGTAGAGACTGAGAGTAGGCCAGCAAACTGATGGGAACATCAAAGTGAGACGTTAATCCCAGCCAGGGAGCTCAGAAGCCTTACAGAGGATGAGGAGGACAAGCAGAAGGTCTCTATATGAGAGCAGCGTGCCCACGCCTCTCATCAATCTCCATGTCTGTTTATTTTTAAGCAGTCTAACGTTAACGATATTGGCAGCCCCAGTTCCTCAGAATGTGTGACCCGTGATGTCAGGTCTCTGTCTCCATCTCCGTTTCCAGGATCGACATCTTCAAGTACGTGATCTACGGAGTGGCTGCCGCCTTCTTCGTTTACGGTATCCTGTTGATGGTCGAGGGCTTCTTCACCACCGGCGCCATCCGGGATCTCTATGGAGACTTCAAGATCACCACCTGCGGCCGCTGCGTCAGCGCCTGGGTAACATACTCTGCTGTCCAAGGCTTCCTCTGGGCTGCTGTTTGCCCACACGGCTGCTGTGGAACACTAAGTATCTTTAAGTGCATATCAGATTCGGCAACCTGAGGCCACATTAGTACAGTGCTGATGTGAAACTTTTCAGGCTGTAAGTCTCACCCCAACCTTCTGTGTCTGCTCCATCTTCATGAAGTTTTCTATCAGGGTATCACAGCCCATCTTCTGAGTCAGGCCACGGAACCCTACTTAGTATGTGAGCGTGTACAGATGCACCCTGTCATATTGTTGAGCATTTCAGGTCCAGAAACTCCAAATCCAGACCAAGATTTTTGTTTCTACCAACCAGTTGAGCATAAAGAGTCACCATCACAGAGTACTCAACTGGTTGGTAGAAGCAAAACCTTGGTCTGGATTTGTAGCTTCTTGTAGCTTCTGGACCTGACATACCCAACACTGTCCTGTCACACCTGTGGCTATGATTCTCAGGAAGCTTATCATAGGAGGTTGACAGACCATATAGAGTCGAGTTGGGCATGTGACTCTATGCGTGTTCCTTGCTTCTTCAGTTCATCATGCTGACCTACATCTTCATGCTGGCCTGGCTGGGTGTCACAGCCTTCACGTCCCTGCCGGTCTTCATGTACTTCAACATCTGGAACATGTGCCAGAACACCACAGCTATAGAGGGAGTCAAGATGTGCCTGGACCTGCGTCAGTTTGGTACGGCCGATGTTGTTTTACGGCAGCCGTCGGTGGCGTGGAGGTGGCAACATAGCAACGATGTAACCCAAAAAAAAATGTTCCGAATTGTTTCAACCACTTTTTTTGATGGTTTATTTTCTTGGTGTTCGTGGGACTGAGGTTGCATGATGTGTTGGGGGTTCGGGTACTTGGGGATGGGGGTGGGGGGGTCGCCGTGTCAATAGACGGCAAGGCTGCTAGCCGACGCCGCTGCCTCAGCTGACACGAGTCCGTCTCTCCTAGGAGTCGTCACTATCAACGAGGAGAGGAAACTGTGCACAGAAACGGAAAAATTCCTCAAGATGTGTGATTCTAACGAGGTCAGTGTCCGGCAAGGGGGTCGGGAGACTCGAGACATTTTACCCACCCACTTGCCCCCTTCATTCCAACCGACATGTCTTATGGGTAGATCTTAATACCCCTGATCCATAATTCTTTATGCCCGGCTCTGAAGGCATTTAGAAATCATTTTAAATCATATTATTTAAACAAAATCAAGTCAAGTGCCTTATTCTCTTGTGCAATTGGTACAGTATCCAGTGAAAGCATTCATCTTAGAAAATATCAGTGAATACTGATTTGCATTAAATACGGCAGGATTAAAAAGTGCTTTTTAATTTTCTGTTTATATATGTGTCCTTCCAAGTGGCAGGATTTCTGGTTTATATTCTGACATCATACCCCCTCCCCCCCCACACACACACACAAATACACATACTTACACTTTCAAGAGGCGTGTGCGTGTATGTATGAATGCATGTACAGTCGTGCTGTGATTCAGGTGGATCACCGGAATCGCTGTTTGCATTATGTAACAACTCTCCTCTTTTTCCACACCTTTACAGCTGGACCTGACGTTCCACCTCTTTGTCTGTGCCCTGGCTGGGGCAGGGGCAGCGGTCATCGCCATGGTGAGTGCGCAAACTCCCATTGATTGGTTTGCTGGGTGACCTACAAGTGCACCAATCCCCTTCCGCTTTAAATGACACCCGAGATCTGATTGGTTTTCAGATTTGACAGATTTGATACAACAGTTGGGAGTCAACTTCCCACTGTAACTGTCACTAAGTATATAGAGAAATTATGTAGTGATATTCTGAGGTTTCACAGTCAAGGAAAAACATTTAAGAAACCGTAATGAAAAGCAAAAGCTTAAGCCTCACTTGTAGGGCGTTAGTGTAAAATCCGGTGTGAGCGCTATGTTCGGGCCGAGGAGGCGTGACGACGCCGCAGCGCACCTCGGAGAAGTGCGCCCGCGAGAGCGCATGGAGCGCCGTTGCCATGGAAACTGGGAAAAGAAAGCATCTTGTTGAAAGCATCTCCGAGTGATGTTTGGGAACCATCTTCTGAGAAGGAAAAGGCGGTGGGTCGACAGGGCTGATGGATCCTAATTTAGCGACAGATGCCTTGCTATTGAAAAATCGTTTTATCTCGCATGCAATTACTTATAAGTCAATATTTGGGTTAATTGCACAGTTTTACATTATAAAATATACTTTTCAGATAATCTGCAAAATCACTTCAATGTAATCTCTTTGTTATATTTATTATATAAATACCAGCTGGGTTACAGACGTTATGTATTCATGAGGTACGTCATGCAAAATATCAGATGGAATCGGCAGCGTTCATGGTAGCTGAGTGACTGGCGTCATTCACGCCGAGTTCTGAAATGCTGTACATTCAGAAGGACAGCATTTGTCCGAAATGGAAAATAAGACCGCAGTGAAAGGAGAGACCGGAGCAGGGGCGTCGCACGGAGCCGAGAGTGACTGTTTCCCTGGACGCAGAGTCGCGGCGCTGCTCTCTAAGCGCCATCGCCGCCTGCTGGTCGCTTTAGGAAAACAACAAGGGCGTGATGCGTAGTCTACTGACGCCCCCCGCCCACCCCTCCAAATGTGCTGCATGCCGGATGATTTAAGATCTGAGAAACACTATCATAAGCTATCGCTAAATCATATTTCTCTCGCTCCGTTTAATGTTAATGATCACGCAATTGGAGTAAGGAACAAGGCTATTTGATTTTATTTATCACGCCCCGTCGCGATAGTGTGAATTATATGAATAATTATTGTTACATAATGAAGTATAAAGTGGGACAACGTCTGTGCATTTTTTTATTTAATTACATCATACCTTGGATGGGTCTGCGCCGCTTGCTTGGTAAAAATAGCTCGACTCAACACAACCCCCTATGGCACAGAAGAGTATTGCAAGTGACGTTTGTAAGTGTGTGCTTCCGTAGAGGAGCTAAGAAGCTCCTTCATATGATTTAGGTAAAAATAATTTACAACAGCGTTGAGGCGACCTTTCATTTCATTTTATCTCTGGCCACCGCGGAGTACCACTGTCTGTATTTTCCAGTCACTGCCTTCTCTCCTGTCGTCCCTTGTTGGTGTATAGGTGATGGGAGTTTCGGTTCTGATCAGTAACTTCGTTACTGTGAAGTCTCTCAGTCTTGGAAAATACTGCACCAGATTTTAAAAGAAAAGCGGCCCCTGTCACCAGCCTCCGATACCATAATAACAGGATCTCCCCCAGGCGCCCAAACTCCACCCCAGCGGAACGGAGGGGAGTCCGCAGTGTTTGACACCCCGTCAGAGGGTTGCGTTCCCGTTAACCCCGGGGGCTTGGCATGCTCTGACTGAATTCCCCGGTCTCCCCTATTAGTTCCCGACTGACCATCCTCTCAGTCACCGTGCCCAACTCTCTAACAACCACAGTGATCAACTAATTGCCCAATTGTGGATATATGCAATGGTTTATTGTTGTTGTTGCAAAAACAAATAACGTGCGTTTGATGTGAGCCGCTTCCTTTTTTGAACCGACTACTTTTGCAGTTTAACAGGATGTTTGTTTTTTTCTCTAATCCATCCCTAAAATAGACCGATTTGCCACCCCGCACCCCACTAACCCCCGTCTCTTGCAGGTGCATTACCTAATGGTCCTGTCCGCCAACTGGGCCTACGTGAAAGACGCGTGCAGGATGCAGAAGTACGAGGACATCAAATCCAAGGAGGAGCAGGAGCTGCACGACATCCACTCCACCCGCTCTAAAGAGCGCCTCAATGCCTACACATAGAGCCGAAAGCACGCGCACCGAGGGGGTGTGACTCCGGTTTAGGTCGGGGGTGGGAGCCCGTGGGTGGGGCGGGGGGAGGCGGACCGGTTCGCCGAGCTTACGGGGTTGTGTCGCAGCAAGGTGGTCGGGGGGACTCGCGCGTCTCCCCAACGACGTTTCTGGGGACAACCCTTTACCTCTTTCTGGGACTGAGTTACTCCTCCTCTACATCTATTTTAACTTTTCTTCAGAGACAGTTAGTGTTACGTTTTCCTTATTTTAACCTGCTGTTGGTTTTTTTTGCCATTGAATCCTTAATGCAGCTGGTTATTTCTGGTGATATTTATTGCGTTTCTTTTTGGCAGTTTTGGGCAGGGTCGGAATGCCGGTTCATCTTGGCGAAAAATCACATTTATACTATCCAGAAAACTTCTCATCCGTCAGGGCTTCACGCATTGAGTAACGAAAAGCTGTCTTTTTTATTACGAGACCAAAATTCGACCAAACTTTTATAATTTACAGGGGAATTTTCGTACCACCAATACTAGAAATGTACAGATTCTTTTCCAGCAAATTCTCTATTGGTTGGGCTGGATGTTTAGGACGAAATATGAGTATCTTCGAATGAATTTTTACGCACTTTTACATCATGTAGCTTAATCAAACCTTCAGGAGCCATCGCTGTTTTTATCTGCGCGCTCCCCACTTTAGTGTACCATTTATTAATGACAGTATTAGCGTTTCAGAAACCGAAGCTTTTTAGCCTGACAAGCCAATGGGACTCACAGGAAGCAGAGAAATTGTAAAGTTTAAGGGAGATCGTGGGACGATTTTTTTAAATACCACTGCTTTTTTGAATTTGCTTTGGGCACTCTATAGATAGCTAAACGCCACTCCATCGCAAGCCATACAATCACATGCAAATAGCATTTTATTACGTTACTTTGTTTTTGGTAAACCGTTTACTCACATGCAAATAGCATTTGATTTTTTTTAAGCTAACTTTTTTAAATGCAATTAATCAGAAGAACACAGGAGTTACTTTTTCAGTATTCTACAGTGTATATATAACTATATAAATATATACATATATGTCAAAACAGTTCGACTTCAGGTCATTTCACGGGAGCTTAAAACACATCTCAGCGGTTAACTTTGATATTGCAGTGATATTCCAGCGAAGGTTTTTTTTTAATTTGTTGAAATTGTTTTTAAATGACAAAAATCGAGATGATGGGTGGGTGACGTCATGGTTCTCGACGGTGCTGTTTTTTCCCCCAGTGCAAAGGTGAATATCACATCTGAGAGGTAACTAACCATTTGCTAAGCTACTTACTACTAAACGGCATTAAATGTCGCTTTAAAAGATATGAAATATATATTATTCTCGACTATGGACCAAACTCGATGTTTTGGATCTTGTCTTGCCTACTTTAACTGCTATAGAACCGCAGTTCAGTGTATCATTGTTTTGTTGCCTGACAATACTTGTTTTTGTCAGTGTTTCAAAAATGCTAGTTTTGTGCACTTATTGAACCATAGTGAGCTCTTTTTGGGTGTAAGTGCATTTCTGCTCGTTCAGAGGTTAATCTCTGTACTGTTACTAGTCACGCAGCGTTGTTTTTAAACAGAACTTGTATTAGGTAAAGACTGTGACTCTAGGTGTTAATTGTGGCATGGTTATGAATTAATTGGTAAATAGTTTTACTGATGATTCTTTTTCTTTATGATTTTCTTTTTTACACTGACTGTCTTGCAGGGTCAACGGTTTTCAGTATGTGTGCAGTATTATGACGCTGACGCTAACAGTATTACGCTAGATATCTTATTAGGTTGTAGTGTTTGATTTGTGTCCTTATATAGTTTGTGATGATTTAAAAACCATGTCTTAAACGATACCTGTAATGATGTTGCGTATTCAGTATTTACCCGACGATGCTTTCGGCTTTCTCCTTGTATTAGTCTTTTGTACTTTCACAAAGAATGCTTCGTAGCAGGGCTGTAAAATGAATCTGTTTTGTAAATATGTGACAAGAGCTTGACGTCGCTTTTTTGAACTGTAGGAACAAATTGCTTGCGCAAATAAAACACTTGTGTACTTGTTAATTGATCGTAGTCACGAGTCTTTTTTTCTGTCTCACCTACCATGTCCAGCAACACAGCTTGACATGTCGCCAGCCAGCCTATTTGGCCAAGTATATATTACTTAACGTGTATTTTTTTGCATTCACTACGGACGTAAGAATCTATGGATCACTCTCGCATTAAAATGTACCCTTTATAAGGAACAAAAATCTCATTTGGTTTGACTTGAAAATTCAGTTTGGCAGGTTGCACTTACCTGCATGGATTTGACTTGTACCCTTGCCAATAATAAAAATAACCACTCTGACACAGCGTGGGAGCGCTGCTGAAAGATGTGCGTGTGCGCCCCCTGCTGGCCAATTCTCACAATAAATCAGACTCATCTATTGTGCAAATTAAGCGCAAGTCTATTTTCGGATGCGTATACATCATTCTTATTATACAATGTTAGTACCGAAGAACATGCCATCCAATAACAAATAAGCAGTCTATGAATATAAATATGATTTTAAACTGGTTTTGGTAATACAATGAAAATTACCCCAATAACAATAACGTGTAAGCTTTATTTTGAAATTATAATATTATAACATTATCGTAATATTGTATAGAATCTTTTACATGAATATATTTACAAGCACAGAAATATGTAAAATCAAGCCTGCGCGTAATCATAGAAATATTGTAATGTCACTTTTCACCAGGTGGTGGCAGTAAAGTATTTGAAACGATAGTCAAATTTTCACAACTCCGGAAAAAACAGTTTGAATCGAAAGGCAACATCTATGCGCACATCAGAAAAAAACTCACTAGAAACTACTATAAAGTCATATCAGTTATATTGCTCTTTCAATGTAATACGCCAAAACGTAGTACAGACTGTGTTACAATTCATTATTTGTAATCAAAATGACAAAAATGGAATAAAACACATTGATTTTTATGTGGGTCAAAAATGACCCACTTATGGAAGAGTGTAGGGTCATAACACTCGTGCATCCTAGGGTTAACATACAAAGAATTTGTCTTGGTGGGTGTGCTCCAGTATAACCTGTAACATGCAAGGCGATTTACAAGACAAGTATGTAAACATGAAATTTCACCCACACTTTCGACACTAGACTGTCTACCTATCGAAGGTGAAATGTCACAAATCTTTGCTTATATACTGTATTTATACACATATACACTCATGTTATTAGTTAACCCTACACAGTCATGGGCAGAACCCGATTTTCTTCCCCCTCCACTGTAGCACGGGTGTTGCTTTGTACTTGTGATCTTCGTCTTGGCTTTAACAATGAGCCGTTCCCCTTTGAACCCCCTCATCTGCAAGGTGTTTTACGTCACAGAACAGCCCTGGACGTTATTGGTTTATCACACTTTATACTCTGCACCAGCGTTTCCCAATCCAGTCCTCGGAGACCCCCAAGATGGTCCACATTTTCGCTCCCTCCCAGCTCCATGCCAGAGACTCCACAGCTGGGAGGGAGCAAAAATGTGGCCTGTCTGGGAGTGCCCGAGGAACGGATTGAGAAAAACTGCTCTAGACACTGCACTGCATGAAAACCACCCTGCCTGGCACCAACAATCAAACCATATTTAAAATCACAGGCCTGGAGTCGATGCCGTTCTGGTGCTTAGCAACAACCAGTGAACCCCTTTGCCGAGTTTGGATGCTGTGTGTGTGCGCGTGTGCATGTGTGCGTGTGTATATATATATATTTAGTTGCAGCCACATGTTTCGCTGTTTACAGGGACAGCTTCAGTTAAGGTGGCCACTGAGGATTCATTATGATTGGTGCTAATAAGGCTTATCTTTCTTTTCTCTTTACAGAGTGTGGGTTCTTATGAAAAATGCCCCCCCTTATGGCGACATTTCTGCTCTGGGCTGAGAGACTCGCGCAAATTAAATGTATCGATCCGCACGCCTTTCAGGGTTGGCTGGCGATCAATGTAATTCGCCCGGAGCGCAGAAGGGGAGGTCTCCATGCCACCTGGGGTCTCTGCCATAAACTGACCGGCCAATGCGAGGCGTTGCCCATGAGACAGCAAGTGGACCCCTGAGAGAAGCCGGCACTCGGGGTAGCCGGGCCAATGTGTCATTACTCGTTCGGCCACTACGGCGGCTCCACTTGGGTCTTCTGAAGCTTGACCTCCCAGCTTTTGTCATCTGAAAGTGCGGATGCCCAAGCTGGGATTATTTGGCGTTTATTTATTGTGGTGCTTGATGGACATGAGAGAAGATGCATGATGAGCTGGGAAGCTGTACTACCATCCCATCGACACAAATCTTAAAGACGGCTATTTCCGAGACAGAAGTGTAAATATCCATCGCTCAGTGCGGAGACCTGGCCTTGGAGAGCTTGCTGTTGGTGCTGAAAGGGTCAACTAATCCAAGCCCTGTACCACCAAGTCCACATCTCAAATGAAATAGCTATAGGCTTCATCAGGTCCACAGAGATAGCCAAGGTCAGTCTCTGGTGTCAGTGATGTTCATGCAAAGGCTAACCCTCCCGCCAAACCCTAAATCAGCACATCTCTGGTTTCTGTAAAGCCGTTTTACTGGCCTCACTCGTATCAAAGTGATGTATCTTCTATTCCCAAAACCCTTCATGCAAAGAGCCTTTAAAACAAGCGGTTTTCTGCATCCTCTAGCTTGCCTGCGTCAACAGAACAGCATCGATCGCGAGCCTCATGACACACGATCCGTGACCTACGACACCCCGATGACCCGAAGCCGCAGAGTTAATACCATGTTGTTCTTTTATGCGCTTTAAATGGGCGTTTTATATTCCCTAAGACTGCATAACGTAGCATTTTTTTAATGCGAGAGAAATTAAAATGACAAAATGATGGCTGGTGACGTTATTGTCATAATTGTTGAACATAGTTTGGGCTTCGTGTAGGGCTCAGCCTTCCGGTGGCGTGCTTTTGGCAGCCCGCCAAACTAAAAACGGAATACTAAACACAGGAAATAATATTTCATATAATGAAATGCATAATTTATGACATTGTACAATTTCTTATTGTTAGTTTATGAGTTGCATTCCAAACTGGCTATCAAATTTCCATTGTTTATTGCTTTATAAATATGTATCTATGGTAAACAACAGCACTGCCAGAGAAGCAATATGAAAACCGATTTTTCTAGAGCCGTGGGCATTGGGTCTGCTATACATTAAATATAAGAGACTCTGAATCCGGTTTTTCATTTTCCAGATAATTGTATTTTAGACAGAAGCTACCTTCTGTAACTGTAAGCCATTAACCTACACTATTCCCGGGCCTAACAGTGCAGCAGCTGGCTGGGAACATATCAGCCCCGTTAATGCAAATAAATAACTGTGTGTTCAACCATTTCTGCTTTTTTCTGTTTTTGTACTAGATAATTAGTAGATGCCCGATGGTGCAAAAGATCTCTGGGCAGTTGACCAGGTACTTCACTTAACATCCATCCATCTATCCATCCATCCATCTATTTTCCATACACTCTTCAGAGAGTCCTTGGGTACCGCTGGTTTGACTTTGTGTCGAATGAGCGATTGCTAGAGGAGTCCTGAATGAGGTACATTACCTGCATTATGAGGGAGTGTCAGTTATAGCACTGCAGCCATGTGGCGCGTTTCCCTGAGGGTGATCCGGTTCGCAGGATCTTCATTGCTGAGGCCCTGAAGGCTGGACCAGGCTGAGGGGACACCCACGTAACACCTGAGTGCGGCAGATGGATGGTCACTTCTGGAGGGTGGGACTGGACCGTGTGTCTGCCTGGTGGGGGGATGAGGTCACCAACTGGGATCCCAAGGTGTTTATTCGTATGGTGGGTGTGACAACGCGCTGCACCAGTGCACGCCCCCCAACCTGACCTCACCTGACCTGACCTTGTCCTATGCTGTGTTGTGGGGGTCCGGAGCCTATCTCAGAAGCAAGATGAAAGGCAGAGAATAGCCCAGTATGAGGCGCCAACCCATCGAAGCCCCACTCAATGTGTAAGTGCATGTTCCAGATCATTTACTATCTGTATCTCAATACACTGGGGGAAGAGCATGTTAGAGCAGCAAACTTCAATTTCACAACAAGGTGTGTTAAACCTGATGTGGAGAAGCTGAAGCTTCAGACCAGCATCTCATGCCATCTGGTCCAGCTACGGCTGTTTGATTAACAAAGTGAGAGCAGGTGCGAGCAAGTAGGCTGAGAAACAGCCAGATGCTAATCTCTGCACAGGGTGCGATGCATAGGTTTGGAGGCATGGCCCGAAACCATCACATGATGGCCACAGCAGTCTAAGTTAAAATCTTAGTTAAAATCTAAGTCACGTGACATCTGGAAACAAAGCCCGAGGCTGTTCCAGTGGTCCATTCTCACCTGGTCCATTCTGATTAAACTGACCCAATAAGGACATGACCAGCCTGCCTTTTAACAATTTTGCTGGTAAAAAAAAATCTCATTAAATCAGAAGTGATATATCACAGAGGATTTTTTTCCACCTTTGTAAAACATATGAAGACCTTGGACAAATAGCAATTTATTGTCGCTCTGTTCAAACTTTGTGGATTCTCAGGTTGGATATCTAACTCTGTGTCCAGAAGGTTATGGGTTTGATTCCTGTGTCCAGCAGAGAGATCATATCATCCTTGAGCCTTAAGCCCAACAGCTCCAGGTGTGTCATCCATCAGGAACCCCTACTCCCCCAGAAAGCTTGCGTCTCTTATGATTGGTAAAATGCAGCTTGAACAAAGCAAAGGATTCTAATCCACTGTACAATACAAATAGCAAAAAAAGTCTTATCTTGTCATGTCACAGAACACAGGTACAGGGTCCTGCTGTTTGCATGTCACCATTCCCAGCATGCACTAAAGAAACTCACATCTTAACACAGGAACAGGCAGAATGGTCACATGTAAATGACAGGTAATTTTACTCCCACCTGTGTGACTGGCTTCATGCAGGGTAATGAGATTCACTAACACCTACATCCCCAAGAGGGTGACACGCTGGCCTGTCACATGACACATTCCAGGGAAACAGCATCCGCAGTGTGCAAAACGGGACATGAGGTGTGAGGTGACATTCCCTGTACGTCATGCGGACAGACCACATACGAAGGACTTCTCCTGGAACCTGGTGATGCAGTGTGGCCACCCCCATTCCACATCATCTGGAGGACAGGATGTGGAGATGGCTGGGATGGGAGCTGAGGACAATGACATGCGTTGGAAATCAAACTGCGTCTTGCTGAGGACATCTGTACAAGAAGATAGACTGACTGCTCATAACTGCTTTATGAAAAGGAGCACATGCACAGATGAATAAAACCTGAGTTAAGGAATTAGTCACCATGGAAACAATAATTGTCAGCCATCGGGCAGCTGGCGACAATTTAACGTCAGAGATTTGAATTTTCCCGATGTAGGGGACCAAGTGCAGGCCGAGGATGATTTCCATTCATTTCTACTGACAGTAATGAAACAAAATCAAGTGACGGTCGTGATTTGTTTGGGCTGTGAGATGGCGAACATGAAGGTTAACGTTGATATTGGCAGTGGTCGAACTTTAAATTCTGTCTGGTGGGATGAGACAGTCGGCCATGGAGAATGCTAACATTTCCAAAAGTTTGACTCCGTTATAACTTGCGCTGTGTTGGATCAATACATCTGCAAACGATGCAACCGTCTGCTGCAAAATCTGTGGAGCGGTTCTACGGTGAAACAGAGAGGAGCTTTCATCATCCCGTCGCTACATGTGAAATATCAAAGCTATAAATAACAAATCAGACGATATTTGCATGGACGGGAAGAGGAAACTTTAATTGGTTTGAGATTTAGTGTAAAAGCTACAGCATCCTGCTGGTGAGAGAGCGAAAATAGCCATTGTGCCAAAGGCTGCGACAACAGTGGTACATTATCGGAAATGTCGCAGTGATCCTGGAGATTTTACAAGCGAATTATCAGTCTGATATAATTATTAGGATACGCGAAACCTCAATCGTGTCATGGCAATAAAATTACCCACATTCCCTTGGCTGCCAAAAAACATAGACTGGGTATGCAGTTGTTTTATGCGAAACAGACACATGACGAATTTAATTCCCGCAGAAGCGCAATTTCTTAAAGAATATCTCTAATTGCGTGGTTACAAAAACAGGGCAGCGCGATTTCTTGGCGTGTCTGTACACATTCCGTAATTAAGCGTTATCTGGGCTCTCAGCCGTGCGACTCCGGCGCCCCCCGAAAGGCAGACAGGCTTGCCAGCCCAGGCGTCTTTCCTGAAATGAGGTGTGCGCCGTTCGGCGTGTCGCATGCCTCGAGGAGCTAGTTAATGACGGAAAGCAATAATCAAACTAGCGCCGCAGTTAATTTCAGAATGAACTGTAGGGGGGACGAGGGCAAAAAAAAAAGCGTTTTCATCACCGCTTTGTAGCTATAGATAACCTCACAAGTTTGTTGGGGTGTCCACATAATCCCCCTGGTCCACAGAGGTGGTGGGTATGCAACAGGGGGCTGCCAGCTAAAGGCTAAGGGACCACAAGCACTCAACCAGAACAAGAAAGTGTGTTTCCAGCCAGGTTGACCCAAAACACACTTTCCTACCGACATTCAGCATGACAGAAGTGTATCCTGGATGGAGGGGGGGAGCAAATATGGATTATAGGAAAAGCCTTAGCGAGAAAGCTTCTCAATCAATTGATTAACTGCTGTCAGGGCAATGGAGGCTCACTGCTTCATGGCCGCCCTTTGCACCCAACCATCCATTACATGCTACCAATTGAGAGAAAACCAGGCCCCATCCGCCTTGATTGAAAGAGTCAACAAACTTCCCTGGATCTCAGATTAGTCTGATTAGCTTTGGAATCTACTGGGTCGGTCATATTAGCATTAGCATGTATTTGGTGATTCATTTTAGCATTAGTATATACTAGGTGAGTCATATTAGCATTATCATTTACCTGCTGATTCATATTAACATTGAAATATTCTGGGTCTGTCATGTTAGCATTAGCATTTACTTGGTGATTGACATTGGCAATGGGATATACTACATTTGTCATATTAGCATTAGCATTTACCTGCTGATTCATATTAACATTGAAATATTCTGGGTCTGTCATGTTAGCATTAGCATTTACTTGGTGATTG
>JAODJX010000053.1:9296546-9311872 GCA_026776945.1 Isichthys henryi | reverse complement strand
GCCTGACACGTCTCTGACGTTTTGAGATCAAATACTGGAGTCTTCAGCTAAAACCTGCATGGAGTTCACTTCAAAGCGTGCTTCAGCAAACTGCTAAAAGGTCTCTCTGGAGATTATGTAAAGAGTGGGATACATTGTATGGGATCATTCATAGCTGAAGACCTTTCAAACCTGGGACCTGAGAAATGATCCACGTAACGTCAAAATAACAGGTTTTTATTACACTGTGGGTGACATTTGGACACACATAAACACACAGAAACAGACACACAGACACACTGATTTACCACAACAGGAGACCCTCGTGCCACAGGAAGAACATCCAAACTGTAGCAGCAGCCAGTGACACAGACGCCACATTTTCACGCCACACTGACAGCCAATCGGACAAAAATCCGACACTGAATTCCGGTTTTGGCTGGTTTTGCCCTTTTCTGATCTATCCCAGACATTTGTTACTGATGACCCGTTCTCACTCACCCGGACCACGTCTCACTAGTCGGTGGATGAATTACAAATGTCTGCTTCGAACCCTAGGAGCTGAGAGTTTCCACAGACTGCACCAGTACCTCTGAAGGCTGCGGGGGCGGTTAACGGGAGCAAAGAGGTGTGTCTCTTCACGGAGGGAGTGGCCACTAGATGGAAAGCAGAAGGGGGATGTCACGCAAAATCCCAGTGATTCGAGGAATTCTGGCACTGTTTGCTCTGTGGGCACTCCTTGCCAAATTCCCAGGAAATGATCTATGCTAAATCTCTCTGTGTAACCTTCCAATGTTTATCTTCTGTCTGAATGTAAGGACAGAGGCAGCATACTTTCAACAGGTTAACAAAACATGTTCGCTAAGTAATTATAATAATAAATTGCGGGTTTGTTTTTTGTTCAGCGCGTATATAAAGCAAGCCCAAGGCATTCTGGGTTTAATGACTCAAAGAAGCTAAGTTTTGTAAAGTTATGCCTCTAAGGCTTCTGTTACTATGGCAACATGCTGACAACCTACTTCGTAGTTAGTGTTAACGACCACGGGGGACGTAAAGGTGATGGAAAGGGACTTGGGCGCATGTGTCGGGATGCTTGCCACGGCGCCCGTCTCACTTTCCAGGGCCTTCCGGCACATCCGCGGACCTCAGGAAAGGAATTTCCTCCAGCACAAGGACTGCCCTCACCCAGGCTCAATTTGGCTACATCGAGAGGGCGGAGCTGGAGCCAAAAAATAATTAACAGTAATGAATAAAACGAGAAACAGAAAGATAGTGGTGAGAACAGGTGTGGAATGTGGGCAGGAAGTAATCCGGAAAAACGAGCTGTCAGAGGTGATGGGGTCTGTCCAGCGCACGGGGGTAATTCATCTTCCAGAGCCACATCTGCATCCCCCCCAAGCCATCTCCGCAGTGCAAGCAAGTAATGAGCCAACGGCACAGCTAAGCCAGGTCCCAGAAGTGTTACGGAGGCTGAATGGGAATGAGCCCGCTACCATGTCTGTTTGCCATGCCCGTTTTAATGTAGTTACAAAGCCAACACTGGAGGGGGAGAGGGCATTGAAACCCCCCCTCCCAGGAAAGAGCCTCTCTCCTGTGTCACCAAACTTGCCTGTGATTCCAAGATTAAAATGAAGCTGATCACTGCTGAATTTTTCGAAGGATCAAGAATTAGGATTTAAAAAATCCTAAGCCCTATAAATATATCGTTTATCGTGAATATAGAATCCATCCTCTTGTTTTAAAGACACCTTTGTTTTCTCCTTTGGTGACATTAGGTGCTGCAGGACTTTCCAGTTCCTTTGCTCACAGCCTCTGACTGATGTCACCAGACTGACTGGACAATGACAAGCTGGACAGTCATGTGTCCTGTGCTACAGACGTAGCACCATGTACTGCTGCAGGATGTTCTAAAGCTGGTGTTAAGCTGTAGTATGAACTGTAAACAATCTCAGTTCTACATTTCCCCTTAATCCCTCACAGAAAACTAAGATCTGTCTGACAGACAGCTTTTGCAGTGGCAGCCAGTTGACGCAGTGTTTAGACTCCTCAGGTCTGCATCATGTCAGGGGTTCAAAGCCTAAAAGAAGGCATCTATGCGGAGCCTTTACACAGGTAAACAGTGTGTGGTAGCTTCAGGGAAGCAGCCATGACGGGGGCGGGGTCAGGGGTATGGGAGGGGTTAAGAATGACAACCTTCCTGGCAGGTCAGCAGCGACAGGGTGACAACGAGCTTAGGAGATAGCAGGGACAGTGATGCGGGAGGCCCGTGTGACTTGCAGACAGCTAAAGGTCCCCCACTGTAGTGTGGCCCCCACCCCCAAACCCACGGAGGTGATCGATGGCTGTTTCCACAGAGGCCTGATGGGCTGAGATTGCCCCCCGGTCTCTGCATTGTAAATTTCTGGGCCAGTTCTGATTGCTGCCCTGACCTCAGGAAGCACTAGGTAGGGAAGAGATTTACGCTGTGCTGCTGCCCCCCCCCATCTGTCTGGGGACGAGTCAGCACTGGAGCGTGACGCTCGCTCCCCCCGTGAACTGGACCCGATTCCCATACGATTTCGAACTGCACGGTGAACAGGCCAAGTTTCTTTTAATTGGGTCTGTGTCCAAAAGCCTCTGAGCTCACAGCTGCACAACTGCCCCCCCCCCCAACCCTAAGACTTTCCGGGGCTCCAGTCACGCACAAATGACTGCATGATCGAGCACCCCCATCTGGTTAAACACTCCACTGCAAACCTGTCCTCAATTCAACAGCGTCGATGACATCAGAAATATGGATCACGTCAGTGTTCCAAAACCATTGCCACTTATGTATATGGACGTTCCTGAGTTTTGACGCGCCATGTGACCTCCTTAGCTAAACCACCCCCCGCCCCCCCGGCTAAGCTCATCCGTTTCCCAGGGACAGTGTCCGTGCTTTGCTCTCATCTGGCTTATATTTGTTACAAAATAGCAACGACAGGGCATTCAACTCATATCCTCCTCAGACTAAATTACCCACACATTCCCATTTCTACCACACCCCCCCCCCCTCAATAAACCTTCACACCCTCTACCCATAATTCTGTTCAGCTCGGATACACAGCAGAAGCTCGTATTCAAATTCTCAGACTATCTGAATGAGTAACTCAGTGCCTCTCTGGTTGAAGTACTGTAGATCATTTGAGGGTGGCGAGCACAGCTGTTTGATGTAGCCCCCTGTCTGGGAGGTGGACCTACTCTTCCTCTCCCAGCCCATCATTACTACAACAGGATCACAACACCTGTCCCCAGAGCATAACAGATTAAATGCAGCAGTTAGGTGCTTCTGGTTACCATCTGACCTGGCTCTGGTGAGGCCTAGAACGGTGGTTCCATCCAGCGGTTCCTCTCCAGACCAAGATTCATCACCATTCTATGCAGAGGGGAGAACTGTAATTAGTCACTTAAATAGATTTCTGGCACTCTAATTAATTTCTCCTGCACTGCCGTTTTTGCGATGCATTTATGAAAAATGCATACTTTAGGGCAAATTTCGAAACAGCCATGTTCCTGTAAATGATATGATAAATAATTATCTTCCCTACGTAAATTACTTGAGTGGTTGTTTAATGTGATGTCAAGAAAAACAACCACACTTGAGCGTGACTTTATAATTAGCTTGGTTTTAATTCCCCAGCAGTATTCACTGCGTAATCACAACAATGAAAGTGAATATTTATATACAAATGAATGATCACGGTTAAAAACAGCGTTTGCTGATAAGAGGGGTTGCATGTAATGAAGAACAGCTGCCCTTCCCTGGTAACTGGCTTTTCAAGAGATGAATAGACAGAAACGGTTCCAGTGCTTTAAACGCACCGCCATAACTTTGCCAGCTGAACGCCATTGGTCAGGAATGTCAGCTGATTGGTCAGGAATGTCAGCTGATTGGTCAGTAATGTTCGCATCATCGTCTGGCCCCACAGACAGGCTGCTCTCAGCCATGAGCTGACAGGGATGTAAGATGCCGTATTAACAATGGCTTAGTTTGTTTTAATCACCTTGGAGGCATTACTGTCAATAAAAGGAAGGTTTGCTCAGCCACTCTTATGGAGATTTTCACCAGAAACCGGGCAGGACCTGCTGGCCTCGCTTCACTAACAAACACGAAGACCACATCACTGTCACCAGCCAAACGTACTAAGTCAGGGCAGATCACATGCCCCAATGCAAAGCAGGGGGTCTTTGTTTTATATTACAGTCAGCCAAATGAGCAGCAATACAGGCTTCATTTAGGCTGACATTTTTAACTAAATGAAAAGTACTTCCTCTTTCCATTCCCCACAAGGGGTTCTGTCTGGTTTGATTTTTCCACCTGAAGTTATTTACACTCTAAATTAAGCCCTGCATATGTTGCAGTGTAAATGAGAGTGAGTAATCTCTCAATATTTAAACGCTGAGGATATTCAGGGGCGGAGATGAGTAAATATATGAGCATATGGAAATCAGTGCGATGTTAGAACCCCGATGCATACGCTAATCACAGTCTACAAGTAAATAATGAAACGCCTCATTTACAGTCCTCATTCTCTGTCTTGCCAGGGTTGATAGCAAGGATAATGCAGTAAGTTATAATTTGCCATGTAGAATTTGGAATCTATCATGTGGAATTTGGAATTTGCCATGTACAATTTAGACTTTACCGTGTAGTTCGGTACCGTGTTTGACTTTTGTCAAACAGTATATTGGAGTCTGGGCAGTAGGTGGTCATGGGAATGAACGTAAAATGACTGCATGAAGGAATATGAGAAGTAAATATATATATATATATATATATATATATATATATGTCAGTATCTATGTATTTATTTGTATTCCTTACCAACAAACCCATATAATGTGAATACTCAAACACTGGAAATAACACCTCCCAGCCAACATTCGTCAAAAAACACTGGCAGCAAGGGCATTCATTCAAAGCTTGACGGTAAAATGTTAAAAAAGATCCGATTAAAATATTCCACACATACGCTCAGTGCAGCGCATTCCTAGGCCGTCATACGATGCTCCAGCAACAGTGTGTTAAAAATCACTTTGATTTGCAAAAAATTAATCAGCAAAGATTCGCACTTGGCTCACGTGTCACATCTGTCACGTTACCTGGTTCTACCTCCTGAATCTGACTATTGTTCATTAGCACTGAGCAAAAAAAAACACCTCCTCTTTTGAGCTTCATTTTATTTAGATTGTTGTGATTGAGATGATCTCTTAATCTCACACAGAAGTTAAAATGTTACCAGTCACAGTAAGTCTGTGAGCACTTTGATTTGGTTTGGTATCCATGCCTGTGATGGTGATGACAATAATAAATCTTTTCCAACTGGAGACTCATTCAAGGAATGATAGTCCCTGTGCCTGACCGCAAAACGTGTCAGGTGGTTTATGTGGCCCTTTACCGTTAAACGCAGAAGATCCATTTCATGTTTTATTCATGTCCATTTTGCTCAGAGCCTCACAGCCTGTGTGCCGTACATGAACTTGAAAAACAATAGGAGCGAGATCCCAGCTGTGAAACCTTCATTTTGTGTGTTAATCCAAACACAATACGTACAACGGCTTTATAAATGAAATACTTTCAAAAAATGTACTAAATGACCTCTATGATGAAGCTCTCTCTTCCAGCGAGTGTATAAATACGGGGAGAAGAAGGTTTATAAATAACAGTTCATTTTTTATAAATAAAAAATTGAAGTAACTATGTGGACAAAACAGTAAAAAAAAGATAAATGTGCCTACATTTTTTCGGTTGGTATAATTATGCTGTAGATCAAAACACAAATTAATCAGAAAAATATCACGGCCTGTAAAATTTCCCTCCCTTTTCAGAAAGCCCCTGAAAACTGCCAGTGTTAGTGTAACAAGTCAGGCGTTAGGATGGGTTCCAGCTTCTGACGAGTGACCCCTACTCGGATCTGACTACATTATGGAATGTGTTCTGCGTAGGTTGCCGGGAGACGGAAAAGGTCAAAGGCTCCGGGTCAAATGATGGGCTTCTCCCCCCCCCCCCCCAGAGGAGCAATTCAGCACTCGCTTGGCTTCCTCTGACTAAGTGCTCGGCTCTCTGTAAGTCTCTTCTGTTTGACAGTACAGCCAGATAAACAAGCAGACTAAACCAACACCGCATGCAGCTTCTACCGCGACACATCGCGGCTTGTATGTTTCCTTATTTACATACAACTTAAAATGGGTTTTCCCAATCACCCTGCCTGAATGCATGCTGGAAATCGCCATGGCGACATTCTAACATTCATAAGTCTCAATTTGACTAATGTGTCTCTAAATAAACATTTTACAACGAACAGTGCAGCTATTAATTATTCTGCATAACAGATTTGCCATTTCGGTGCTGGAAACTGTCCAGACATTTCAAAACTTTTAAACATTAATCTGCCACAGCGTTGTTCTAATTACTTTACAGCCGACTGGGTGGGGGGACACTTTTGAAAACCTTTCGGAGTTTTCTCTGGGTTAGATCCCTTAAATAATTGATTAAAGAACAAAAAAGTAAACAAACGCCTTCCAATAAAAATCATAGCTTGATGTTCTCACTTTGCCTGATAAGACGAAAGCAAACAGACGATATGTGCCCAAAACCAAAATCCAGCATCCTGCAATCTCCAACTGTAAATAACATGAAAGCCATCCAAAGTCCTTATATTGAAGTGGTGGTTTATTACCGTTGCCTCGGTAACAGCCAATCAAACAGAGCTAAATCAAGTGGCCTAGCTTGAACCTTCAGATTGGCCTGATTCCGTGCAGATGTAGTCAATAAGACACCGCTGGCTGCAGCAACACTGACACCCATGAAGCGATATCGGGTCTGTTTACTATTTAAACAGTTTTTTTCACTTTGGTTGGTTTTCTTCGACGGTTTATCTTTAAGAGCAGCAGCTGTAAATGCTGTAATTTGTTACTTTTAACAAATATTGATTACAGTTTACAGTGCAAGTTCTTGCTTGTATTTGCCTTTTTAAATTGCATCCCGTACTAGGATTCCCCAACTGAAGTTCACTACATAGTCTTAAAATACTTCGTAACCAATGATTCTGCGCTCTGCTTTCTGCTGTTTCAGAGTACCCTATATTTAGGCTGCATGAGTAAAATCTCAGACTGTGAATAGCCCTATTATTAAACAGCACAAACACATATTTTCCACATTACGTAACTACCGGTAAAGCAGATTTAGCAGTGACAGACACTGTCAGCAAGCGTAATCTCTCCTGTCAGAATGCGCCTCACTCATCCCCGTAAAGCATGCAGGCTACTACGGCTATTCAGGCTTGAACCCGTGAAGGTTGTTTTAGTGACAGGAAACCCTAAGATCGAATGTGTGGCTGATGTCCAGAATGGTGACTGTGTACAAATCAGGCCAGCAGCACGTACTCACTGGTTTGCATGGTGATCCCCATTCACAGTCACGTATGTGAAGAAGCATGAGATGTAGGCGTGTCCATCCTCTGATGGACCTTATCGATGTTCTCTGATACACTGAAATGTGTAATAGCCAAGACACAGCTACTTATAGGGCTCTATTTGGCCCAATGTCGTTGACCAGGAGTTGTCGGCAGAACGCTTTATCTACATAATCTGCCTGCACCTGAAAACTGTGTTTCTTGTCATGTGACTTTTTGTGAATTGGTGGATTTTCCTCACCCTATAACTCCCCCTAGTTATTATAATGATTAGACTTTTGTTGTGTTGTGCTGTATGGTGTGGTGCTGTGCTATGCTGTGCAGTGCTGTGCTATGCAGTGCTGTGCTATGCTGTGCAGTGCTGTGCTATGCTGTGCAGTGCTGTGCTATACTGTGCATTGCTATGCTGTGCCACATAACGCAACCCCAGAGCAGAGAATGCCGTGTCAGATGGAAGTCAGGCAGTGACAGTATCGCACGTAACAAATGCATTCGAGTTCACGCTGTGGTTTAGGTATATCTGGTGCCATCTGGCAAGCGGGACGGGAAGATCTCAAGGGACTGAAAATGTTTTGTGTGTCAACAGAGCCTAAAGTCAGCCGAGATTTTCACAGCTGAGATATGCGGGCCACTGCGTGTACCGACAGACGGCAGCATCCCTCAACTGGAGCCGCGGTGTAATCTCACACAAAGGCGGGGGGCAGGGCCTGCAGGTGATGTGGGCTCGCGAGAAGAAGGCGTCCAAACGTGCCCCTGAATGCTTTGGTAATCATGGATAATGGCTTGCTGGTGGTTCACGTGTGTGAATGTGTGAAGTGTGAGTGAACAGCGCTGTCCTGATATACTGTAAAAGGTGACGGGCTGACGCAGATGTACACGAAGGTTTGGACTTGGCCGCTTTACGGCAGGAGTCCACATGACTATATTGGGAAAATATGGGTGCTCCTTTAAAGGGAAACATCTGTGTGTTCCGCAGTCCATTATGCTGCTGCTGTATTACTTATTGTTCACATTGCACTATGTAAATAAACCCTTGTGTTATCTATATAAAGCCCAAGTCCCCTGTTTCACACTCTCCTGTGTTTTGCACTTTTAGCGCAGGC
Organism: Isichthys henryi; assembly: GCA_026776945.1. Taxonomy (NCBI): domain Eukaryota; kingdom Metazoa; phylum Chordata; class Actinopteri; order Osteoglossiformes; family Mormyridae; genus Isichthys; species Isichthys henryi. The sequence continues at coordinate 9,303,357 of JAODJX010000053.1, read as the reverse complement.
ACTCCCTGAGTTAAGAAAGTGCTTAAGAGCGGACTGCCATAAAATCTATTATATTAAAAATTCAAGTTAATCAGAATGGTCCGTCGTGATGAACACACGCACTACATTGTGACACTTGTGAAAACATTTCACGACTTCGATGGTACTTTTGCTAAAGGTATAGTACAATACTCTATGTAGTTACTTTTATTATTACTGTGTAATAATTATGATTATTATATATTGTTATTTCTCTGACTTCTCTCATTTGGCCCGGTTGCCCTGCATCATGCCTGAGCACGATTGCCCCCCCCCCCCTGGTCTGTACCCACATTGCACTTAATGTTCTAGGCCAGGGCACAGTTTTGCAGTCACACTAGTCAAACGAACTGGACTCTGAGAGTCAAACGTGCTTGGGCACCTTGCATGAGTACAGTACACCCCTAAAGGGAATGGATCTTGTTCATGACCCTCGACCTGCCTGCCTTGGGAAACCCCCCTCCGTATATGGATGTTATGACAATAAAGCCCTTTGACATGACTTGACTTGTTCGTGTCTGTGTATGTGATCAGCCATCTCTGTAATCCAGGCAAGGTTCTCAAGGCCTTCAGCTTGGCTGTATCCACAGCGGACGCATTAGACAGGGAAACCAGTGCCAGTGCTCCAGACAAATTCATTGAACGGCAGCAAATTGGACCAGATGAAAATAGGATTGTCCAAAATAGACCAATAAACGTCGCACGAATATCTACAGGAGAAAAAAAATTACATCTGCTCGGACTAGAGTCTAGCCTGAATAGTGCCGGAGGTGTCGTGCCTTTGTGCTGCAGGGAACAAATTCAATTTTCAGCCTTTTCACAGAAAGACTTGTGAGAATAAGGAGCTGCAGCGTGAAGCCCATGCTGCAAGCGCCCGTGGAGTTTTCAAGGGCTCTCGCAGAAGCTGTCCCGAGCGATTACACGCGGCAGTGGCGGATCTGTCACACACACACACGCATGGGAAAAGACACGCGTTCCCTCCAGTACGACATTCGTGGCAGGAAAGATGGAAGAGAGACACCTTAATTTGGCTGCTCATGACCCAAGAAAGAATATCAGAGATAGTCAGGCAGGTATCTTTTCACCAAAACTGGAGCCGACGATTTTGAACATCACCTTGGTTGTCAGCTGATCTGGGGCCTCCTTGGACCATGATGCCCCATGCTGTCAGAATCCAGCAGGGGCAGCTGGGGGCTTCACCATGCAGGCTGAGACGTTCTTCTGATAAAGAGCTCTGACCTCTTCCACTCCATCCGGCTGTAGCTGTGACGTCCCCTAATAAACTGCTCTTTAGTATGCAGAGCACAAGGGGAGATTAATTACGAGACACCACTAAACTGGGGCATTCACCTTTCAGCATGACACTTACTGTAAATCTAATCCCGTCTGTAGGCCTGTAGCGTGCACTGCACTTACAGCCACTGTTATTTCTGTAGAAATGATAACGCAGGACCTGTGGTCTGACATGTATAATTTGCTAAGGCCCTGCTATTGTGTGAGGGCTGACTGTCCTAGCTGTTAAACACGGCAAAGTGGGGAATCCCGTTCATCTTTAGATAAACATGGACATGCACTTCCCGGTACGGAGGACCGAAGCAGAATTGGTTTAGGATTTCACATGGAAATCTCCGTTTTTGGGCAAGTGCCTCCCAGAGGCAGAAGTTGTATGGAGGAGGTGTTTCAAGTTTGTTTGATGTACACAAGCCCAGACCTCAGATTTTAAGATCTGACAAGATTAAGGCCTTGCACTGGATTTTTGCTCTGGCTTAGCTTTTAATTATTTTATTGAAGTGTCCATACCATGTGAAACGACCGACCCTCGCCCTTCACATGGTGGGGGCGGGGTTTGATATGGACCTTTAAAACATGTCTGTCCGAGGGAATGAAGTCTCCACCAGCTGTAAATCTATCACAGCTGCAGAGAATCAATTCCAAACACGGGGAGGATACTGGGGCTCTCGCAGTGTGTGACTGAACGGGCTGTTATAATTGGAGGAGTTGATTTAAAATGGGAGTCCGAAACTGGTCCCCCTCCCCCCTGAACTCTTCATGTTCCCTCCCACCAAGCCCGCCCCTTAAGTCCAAGCAATATACAGTGTATGTCAGTCATTAGGGAACACAAATCAGTTTGAACAATGGCATAGAAATAACCAACGGCTGCTTTTAATTCAAATGAAGGCCACTAAATATCATCTTTTGTATTTGGTAATGTCCTCTTCCATCTTATCTTCTGTAATACACATAAACCATCTCTTTGAATTTAGGACGTCCTGTCACGGCCCATCAATTGAAAAATAGTCCTTTATTGGCATCCAGACACTGAACTCAGGTAGAGGGTCACTGTGCCTGGGCCAATTTATGTCTCAGGTACAGACTGTTTTACATAAACATCCACGCCTGAGAAAAAGGCATGATGCATCAAGGGAGCTGCAAGGACTCCCATAAACACAACTCGCCAGAGCTGTGCTGTACTCGGGGGCTGCGGGACTCAGATCCTATCCTTCCCATCAGCCCACCCACCTTTTGCGAATCATAGCACCTGTCGTCGAACAGTTCTTAAGATATTGTACCGGGCTTTTGGTAGCTCATATTCATTTTCTTATTATCTGAATCCCATTTTCCTGCAGGCTCTGGAATTTTACTAATTATCAAGCAAAATGGTAACAGAGACGCTTTAGCCAGAAGTCACTTCAAACGGAAACCTGTTCAAATTGACTGCAGTGACCCTTATTTTCAAAATCCTATTTTTCTATTTAATATTCACACACAACATGTAAGCTAAAACCTAATTATTAATCATTAACTATGCCGTCGTTTTTTGCCAGGGATAAAAACAAACTCGTAACTATTTAGCACGCGGTGGTTTCAAACGACAGCGAGACAACAGCGCGAGCGCTTCGCGCGCCCCGTGCGGTATTTATAGAGCGAGTGGTGGCACGCAATGTCAGTCTGGCGCGTGCTGCTGGGCGGAATCTGGCTGTGGCCGCCGCTAAGCGCGCTGGGGTAACTGATGCGCGCAAAAGCGCCTGGGCTGCGCCGCGCCGCTTCGTCGCCTTCCCCTTACTCTCACTTGTTTGACCGTTATTCCACCGCTGCTTTTACCTAGCCGTTACCCGCGTACTTCCGAAACACTTAGGCTGTGTGGAATATGCCCGCCACCGTGGTTTCGCGGTCACCCGTACCGCCTCTTACTGGACTGAGGGCAGAACAGTTGTGGCGCTGTCCTGGGTTCTGAAGTCACAAATCCAGAAGTGTTGTTGAAGAGCAGACTTTTTTGTGGTGGCTATGCTTCTTCACTACTAAAGTCTTGAGATGAGTTGGAAAAGGCTGCATTTTGTAGCTGTCTGGGGATTCTTCGCATGGGAAATCGCGGGTTTACTGAGGTAAGTAAATATGACCATTTTAATCGTTTAGCTTACAGTTTCATGTACGACGTCTCGTTTTCATACTGTCAGACAATCATGGTCGTATTCTGCTTCGCTTTTACAATAAATTAAATAAAAATGAAACATTGCGACTCTTTATATTTAAACAATAAACTAAGAGAACGACTGTGGCAATTTCCAATACGAACTCGCCCATTACTTCATTTTCATCCAAATTCCACTGACCCGAAATTATCCAAAAAGAGATCCGTCATTTCACTGCACGCGATGATCCGTCACAGCACTGGGAGTGCGAGCCCCGCCGCGTGCGTGATGTCGCGCGGGGGTCCGGGTCGCGCGGCAGATGCTCGCGCTGACGGTCTCGGTCTGCTCCGACTGCCCGGAGATCCGGCGCATCTCTCCGGAGCGTAACAGGTGCCGCTGCGTGTCTGCCCCTCTGCTCGGTGCAACCCGCCAGCTGTCGCTTCTGCCCCCCTGAGTGCTTTGACATTGGCAATCACCACGTAAGAAGTTCACGGTGAAAAGGACATGTTTATCTTAAGGATCGTCTCGATGCCTCATACTAACTTGGGTGCGTCTAATAATCCATTTCAACAGTACTTCTTACATGAAATGATAATTAGCGCCAGAAAGATTTTGCAAATGAATAGAACATTAATATGTAGATTGCATTAACGTTCGTTATTTAACATACTACACAAAGCAATTGTGTTTCATGTGAATACAATTGACCAAATGTAAAAAAATAATTCAGCAGGATCGGTAAAGCAAAGTACATTTAACAGTTTAACATTAATATTGTACAGATGTGGCGTTGGTTCGAGCAAGTAGTCTTCCTAACCTATAAAATTATGAACTATAATGTTGGTTCATCATTATTTATTTTTCTTTTATGATCAGTTTTATGTTTTCATAGTGTCTTAAAGGTTCACGCTTTGGATTATAATGCATCAGTTCTTCCTAAATCAGATGCATGCAACAAAATCTTACGACGATAAAGGTGATCAATAATTATTCAGCACCATTTTCTTAGAAAAGTCCATTTAATACATGGACTCAGTTTTCAGTGCTTGATGGATGACGCGGTGATCCATAATTTTGAAGTCTTTTGTCTGTAACAGATTCATTTTCAGGACAGTCTCACTCATGATTCTGCTGAACTGACATTTGCTTTACTTGTGTCCCAGTTACATGCTTTGGGCACAGTAAGAGTGTAAGCCAGAGGGGCCCCATATTCCTATGTAACAGCAGTAATAAAAACTGGTGATGCAAGTTTAGTTTCTTTACTCTTGTTGGATTCCTCTGCACCCCTACAAGTACAAGTCTCCTCCGGGTCATGTTTGAAAACAAATGCACACTCTGCATCACGTAGAGACAGCTTAATTTAGTGGTAGGTGTGGTGCGTTTTGCAGTGATTATATATTATGGAGGTAGCTGTTTTTCCTGATGATGATCATGTATCATCCTGTCCTGGGTTTACAACAGGGCTGTTTGTAATCACTAACTGAAGCCTTGTTGATCTGCCTTGTGCTTATTTCCCCATTGTAACTGATGCCTTTTGCCGTTTTATGCACATTGCGATGCTTCAAAAATATTTTAAAAGCAGGAGTCATACAGTAAATCTGCCTGTTTTATGTCTGTCTTTTTATCACCGTGATATTTTTGTATTGGAGCTGAACTGACGGTTTAATGTCCCCCTTTTGCTAAAGTGCTTTTTAGGAATTTGATCTATGGAACATGCCATGGACAGGGAAAGATACTCCACAATATGGTCTGTTGCTGATATATCCTACAAAGAACATCCTGGGACGTTTTATAATAACTGCAATTGTATGAGCCTACTCAGACATCAGAAAGGTCCTTGCCATCACAGTTATGACAGAATTGCTACAAGGGATTTATTCACAAAGACTGCCAAGCACTTCTCTCACATCTGTAAAAGGCATTTTTACCAGCTTTGACCAAGCTTAGATGTCTTGACAGACATGCTTTTTTTTGGACATTTCTTTGCTCCAAAATATGACATGGTGAGAGATTACTAAAAGCTCATGGGAGTCTTACGTACACAAAAAATGTTCTGAGAGCAGAAGAAAAATGATTGGTTCAGAGAGATAACCAATCAGATCGTAGAGGAGGTGGGTCCAAGCAATTAGAGGAGGAGGGACCAAGACAGAGAGACCAAGACGCCTTCAGGATCGGTTGGTCCCATCTCCTCTGGTTGCTTGGACCCAGGCTACCTCTTGTTTACTGAGGGCCAGATGTGTCTTATGAATGTCCAAATAATTGTGAACGGGATTTTAAAAGTGAGCTGTGAGACGTCTGCCAAAGTTTGGTCCTCGACCTGCAAGATGACAAAGCTAATATATGGAGCTCTACCATCAGCTAACAGCTAGTATGTGAAGCTGTACCAACAGCTAACAATGGCACTCAACTAACAAGATCATTGGAAGGTTACTGGAAGCCAAAGCTAGCTGTAGCTATGTTTACTGCTTGACAGCTGCATGCTGATGTATTATCTGCCTTGCTGGTGCGTCTCCCTGGAATAGAGAGTCTGCTAAATAAATAAATGTAATGAGTGGCCTGTGAAGCTCTACCAAGTGACAGCTAATGTGTAGACTTCGATTACCTAACAGCTATGCATACCAAAATAGCCTGAAATTATAGCGATCCCATGTTTCAAAGCAGAAGCCAGAGGACTGAGGCATATTTCAATCAATCTTCTTCATAATAGTAAATTGCTGTTTATGGTCTGAAATCATATAACAGTACATTGTGCTACTTGCGACTTTTGCTTCTCCATGGACAGTGCTGCCGAGTAATGACGCACATTGTGTGGAGTGCATGACAGCGTCAGTGATGCATTTTTTCAAATTTCACTAAACGATTTCGCAGATCCCTTGCAATTTTTCTGTGGACCCCCCGGGGTTGAAAACCCCCGGGCTAGGGTATGAGTACATTTAAATGGTCTTTTTTCCCAGACATTTATACCAGACAGTAGGGGTGTAACGATATACCACGAGACGAGAGGAGACACGATATTGGGTTCACGAGAACGAGAGGATATTTTAACAATATTTTAAGGAAAACTTCCAAGAGGAAATATATTACTGGAAAGCAACTTTTATTTGATAAATTTTAAGGAGAAAAAATGCTAAATAATGCAGATGGTGAAATGTTTTAAATTATCACCATCATCATATGCAGTAAAAAAACAGAACAAATATCTAGCACCATAAAATATTTCACCACAAACTCAAATGACAGGTTTCAATCCTATTTGACTAATCAGCCATCCATCCATCCATTTTCCAAACCGCTTATCCTACGGGCTCGCGGGGGGTCCGGAGCCTATCCCGGAAGCAATGGGCACGAGGCAGGGAACAACCCAGAATGGGGTGCCAGCCCAT